>JAPMOR010019983.1:0-35132 GCA_026543865.1 Argiope aurantia
ATGCGCTTTGCTGAACATGACAGGCAATGTGATACAAAGAATTTGTTTATGAGGACAATAGAGAAGAATCAGCGTATCATGCAGAGCTACTGAAAGATTTATTGCCATTGAAAGCAGAAATGCTTACTTCAAAGAGGCCTTTTCAACAATCTCCCATTAAGATTTCAAAAAACATAGGAAAAAAGCTCAATTCTGTTAGAGTAAAAATATAACTCATAGTTTTCTTTCAAATGGAAATCAACTTAAAAAAAAATATTTGTTCGTCGCATTCCCATCAAAATGAGACACCGATTAAAAAAAAATATTTTTGATGAAGGAAGAAATTGTTAAAAATTAGATTTTCGTATAGTTGGTTTTGTTAGATTTAGTCAAAAATAATAAAAAAGGACTAATATTTTTTATTTTAGAATTTTTTAAATTTTTGTTTCTGCCTTGAAACAAAAGCGACTTATTCACAACTTATCATTACTTAAAACTTCAATAAAAACAACTTTTATTTATTGAAACACAGTTGAAATAGGAGCGATTTCAATTAATGCTAAGCATATGTTTTTTTAAACTGCCATATGTGACTACGTTCAGAGTGAATTTTTTTGAAAAATTCTCCAAAATAGTTAGATTTTTGAATTTTTGTATAAGAAAGATTGAAACAACAGCAACATATAACAGTTAAGTGCCAATTTTTTTAATTGAAAAAAAAAACAGGCTATTTAAAAAAAGACGTATAAAGCAAAGATCTTCTAGTTTAGAAGTTTAATAAATGAATTGTTCAATATTTTGCAATTAATTTGAGGGGGCCGCGGTGGCCTGGTCGTAAGGTCTCGCCTTCTGAACCGGAGGGCTTCAGGTTCGAGACCCGATTCCACCGAAGAACCGTCGTGTAAAGAGGTCTATTGCACGTTAAATCCGTTCTGACCAAACGTCCTCCCGCTAGTGTGGTGTGGTGTGGAGAGGGAAGTGCCAGCTCAGGTGTCGTCCTCGCATCTCACCGCGGTTCAAAATTACGAGATCCGTCCCAAAATAACCCTAGCGCTTCTACAAACGGGACGTTAATATATAACTAAACTAAACTAAGCAGATAGTTTAAGAAATAGTTAACTAAATGGATATATAATTGATAATAAAATACTTGAACTAAACAATAATTTTCATTTTCTATCCATTCTTGAAAATATTGGGCTTCGACAGATAAATAACTTGAAATTTTCAGATTTTTGATGTTGTGAAGAATTGAAATAACTATAAAAAAAATTCTAAATAAATAGATTACGTATACTCTAGTTCAGGAAATACTGAGCATTCGAAAAATTACTATATCAAATTTGAAAAAAAAAAAAACATATGTAATAGGTTTTAATTTATGAGATTTTTCGTAAGAAAATTCAGTCAAAGATTGAAATTTGAGAAAACATTTTAAGATGTAAAATAGCATTAAAATGTATGAAAATGCAAATACAAAAATTAATATAACTTCCTAAAAAAAGTTAGAAATAAGATTCTAATGGTTTTATAAAGAAATATATTTAAAAAATAAGAATATTACATAAAAAATATCATAATTTCCCAAAATAAAACGACTTTTTAACGTAGTCATTCAGTTACCGTAGGAAATTTAGTTGTTTTTGTTTGAAAATGTTAATAAAATTAAATTGTAGTAATGGTCAATGAAAACGCACACGCATACGCACGCACGCATAGACACGCACTCGCAATTGTATTATAGTACACACACGACACATATCCATCCTAATTAATTTATGATGGCAAGACATTGCATTGTCAACATTGTTAGACATTGGAAGTGGGCATTTGCTACGATCCTCCTACATTCCGAGAGTAAAATACAAGTTCTGTCAGGAAGTTCTGTCTACAAGTTCTGTCAGGAAGTTCTGTCTACAAGTTCTGTCAGGAACATTCTGTTCGTTGTTATTTCGTCAGTGAGTAACGAATCTCAATCGTTGCCGCTGTCCTTGATTATAATTGCACAATACATAGAGGATTTGTAATTTGTTCTTGAGGTATGCTTAATGCTTTTTAAGCAAACCCCAGTAAAGTGCACAGAGTTCATGTAAAAATGTAAACAGTTTATATCCTTTCACTGTAGTTTTTCTGTAATAAACTCTTGCAGTGTATAAACATAAATACCAGTGCAGTGGCTTCTATTTTAACTCGACATGTTACCGCAACTGCTTCTATGCTTCGCCGGGTCGCGTTCAAATTCTACGTGGCTTGAGATGAATATAATGCTAAATACTCAATAAGAAGTAATAAAATACGTATTTTAACAGCGTGTTTTGGTATAAAAGCTTTGTCTTCTGGTGTTGAAGAAATGAATTTATAGAACTCCTGTTTATCCGGCACTTTTGTTATCCGGATAATCGAGCTGCCGGATACTCGGGAGTGTACTGCATAAACTTAAATTTAACTAATAAAGTTAAGCAAATTCATCAGTTTGTAATAAAAATTCGCGATTATGCAATTATTTTTGCTATTATGCTATCCTCATCAGTTTCATGCATAAAATATGTAAGAGGCTAAAGCAAGTGCTTCCGTTAGCCGAGGCTACTGTAAATTATTTTATTGAATAAAATTTCATGATACATTTTATGATATTCATAGTAAAAAGTATTTTATCACATAAAATGCAACGAAGAAATTTACGAGCTTAAATGCGCCAAACATGATTAGATTTTAGAATTGGATTTTAGATATTATCACATATTACTAGGTAAAATTTTTCTTCTAGAAATGAAGGATAAAAAAATAATGTAAGAATGTTATAAAAAAGTAAGAATAAGTCTAAGGCGAAGGCACTCATTTATCGTGAAATAAGTAATTTCACATTTAAAAAATTATTATAAAGTTATTCTCTTTGCTAAACGATCCTCTAATCGCTAGCCGGTGTCCTTCCCTACGGGTAGCGCATCTTCTCCGTGATCTAGGCGTCCCAGTTCGAATCCTGGTTCGAGTATGGTTGTTCTTCGTCTGTGCTCTATCTGTGAGGTGTGTGAATGTGCCCTTCCCCCCTGTAATAAGGGGTTGTGCAAGCGAGTGTGTGTGTGCTATCTTCGTTTGATCTAGAAGTGAGGCTTCTGCCCTCAGGGGTCTTTACCCTCAGAAGCTACTACACCCCCTTTCCGCGGTAACGTGGACGTGACATCGTCATCTTCCTCAAATATCTTTGTAGCGTAGTTAAATTCAAAATAAATTGCAACAATTTCTTGTTTAAAATTTATGTATAAAAATGATGAAATATTTAAAACAATATTGTCTAGTATGTGTATAGTCTGGCATTTTTCTACAAATTCAACCAACATTTTGACTGCAAATACTTTCTTTCACATTACTAAATTACCGAAATTAAATGGATCTTTAAAGAGAAAAATTCATTCTGCTAATTTATTAATGTTTCATTCATTACAATAATGTCAACGGAATTTCAGAAAATAAACATTCATTTCTCTTACCCAAACAAAGCCGCACAGAATTGTAAGTTTGACTTGAAATTTTCCGATTCCAGCTCTGTTGATAGCATCTTCAGCAGTGAAGGCTTCGGCTGAAGTAAAAATAAAAATCATTATCTAGCAGATCAATCATAACTTAGTTTCCTCTTAGTAATTGCGATATTTTACAAATTATAAATAACATGAAATATTAATGAAAACAGATTATTTTGATAAAATCCGAAATTTTAAAAAAAAATCATTGCTGATTGAGAATATTAATATATGATGATGCAATCCAAGATGTTTTTTTTTTCTTTTATTTGAAAAAAAATTGCTTTCATCCAAAATAGTTTATCGCTGCATTACTATTTGGCAATATTCTTAATATGAATGACGTACATGGGCAATTTTTTTGCATATCTTTTAATACTTAAGCAGATGGCATGAAAAAGCTTTCTTGATAATTTTAAAAATTGTTATACATGTATACCATTTTTATTTTGTAGTTTGAAAAAAATATAACAAATTTAAGCTTTGAAAAGCTTTTCAGTGCATTTAAAGTATAAGAATAAGAGTGCAAAATTTGATCGAAATCAGCTTAATCGTTTAGGATTAAATGCCGAACATATACATGCATAGCCACAAAAATTAAGATTCATCAGAGAAGATTCAATTTCACCTAATTTTAGTTTTAAAAAGTACCAATTTTCTCACAATCAACAAATTTGCTATTTATATAAAAGAAGCTCAACATCTCTGAGTTTTCTTTTATACTCTACAAGTATTAATACACCCTCTAAAATACTTACCTACTAGAAAGTTGCATTCATTAAACAAAATTTAGCTGCACGTTTTTTTATTCGACGAATTAAAACACGCAAATTAAATTATGTATCAGTTAGTTTCTTTGTTATATGTATTTTTATGATCTACTCCCACCCTGCCTTGAAGGTCATGGGACAACTGATTTGCCCCTGCAGTATATAAAAAGAAACACATGTTCAAGTTTCATCAAGATCACTCCCGCCATTTGGAAAGGATGATGAAAGAAAAGTACCATTCATCTGTATCATATGTCTGCATTAACCACATTCTGTATATCTGCATTACATTTAACCACATTCTGTATTATATGTGAAAATATTTCCTATCTCCTATTTTTTCAGTAGAAAGCATTTATATAATAATAATAAGGGAACAAATTAACTACAATGCAGTAGCTTTAATACAAAGCACTATATGAACAGTAATTGAAATAGAAGCTTTATTTTGAGTAAATTAATTCATATCATTTTACAATTACAATATAAATGTTAATTCAAATGGTAATATATATTTCATTCTAACAGCTCGTAGTTCAATGTTTTTCTCTTTAAATGGAATCGTTAAATGGATTCTGAAATTAAACTTTACATTTTTTATTTGACATATGCGTTTCAACCGATTCTTATTTAGTGTTCTTATTCAACCATTACATCCGGAAAGTAGTAATTTCTGATTCTGGCTTATTTTGTGGTGAAGGAAAAATTTCTGAAATAAAATATTAGTTAATTCTTTAACAAATAATAACTTTATTTATTATTATTTCATTTGCTTATATAAAAATTCAGGGATATATATTTTTAAAAGACTTTTTCTAGCAAAAATATTCTTTACTTTCCTGTTGACTCGATAGTTATTGCTACTAAATCCAATGATGCTGAAATATTTCTTTCCTACTGTCTCGGTGATGAAGAAAATAAGATCAAGTGCTAAATGCATTGCAATCAAGCGAAAAATGTCGAAGGTTTTTCTGTCTAAAGTTATTGCTTTCAAAGGATTTGGAGAGTATTTTGTCTGCAGCGGATATAAAGGAAAAAAGAAAAAGCAATCTGTTATCTTGAATAAATAATTTTGAAAAATAAATTAATTGACACTCTTGATTTATTGAGTCATACAAAGATTTGGTTAATAACGTATAAAATAAAATATTTTCTCTTACATTGAATTAAACGTTTATTACTAATTTTGGATTAGTGAACCCGAGTACGAGAGTAAATACATAAAATTAGATACCATTCCAGAGATAATTTTAATTTAAAACTTTTACTATGGAACAACTTGTTAGTCAGTACATATATTCCAGAATGCAAATGCATTTTCTTAGAATCATCATTGAAAATTGCTTAATAGTAGTCTGCCAACATTAAAGTGAACCAGCTTCCTTGGTATCATTTCTTAGTTTTCGTAATGCCCTAGTAAAAACATTCGGCTGAAATCTCCATCGCTTACCTGACTACAATTTTAAGCAACGAAGTTTCAATGCTACTGTATGAAATGCATTTTTAGAGACACGTTCGGCCGCGGTGATCTAGTAGTAAGGTCTCGGCATCGGAAACAGAGGGCTTCGGGCTCAAGACCCGATTTTGTCGAAGACCCGTCATGAACTAGGGTCTAGTGCACGTTAAATCCGTCGGGGCTAAACGTTCTCCCGCTGATGTGGAAGTTTGGAGAGGGGTGACAACTTAGGTGATGTACACGTCATCTGTTCATTGTTCAAATTTACGAGGTCCATCCCAAAATAGCCCTTGTGATGCTTTTAAAACAAAACGTTAATATAACTAAACTAAACTTAGAGATCCAGTGATACAATACAACCCTATTTCTAGTATGCAGACATTATCCACCTGTAATTCTTTTTTAAATTTACATTTCGCAAGCATTTCTTTGATAGATGGCTAAAAACAATCCAAATTTCTTTCTTATCGTGTTAGAATATTGTATCAAAATGTGAATCTTTTAAAAAACTTATAAATCATTATAAAATCGTTAGTTACATGGAATTTGTTTTTAAGTGCTTGAAAATTCATTCATTGGTTTTCTTTGAACCTATAAAAGTTCTGCCTTCAACCAATCAGGTGTCATCCTCGTCATCTGACTGCGATTCAAAATTACGAGGTCCATCCCAAAATAGCCCCAACGTTGCTTTAAAACGGAATGTTAATATAACTAAACTAAACTAAGTGAACTTCTTTCAGCCAAGTGTTATTTGCAAATACTATAGTCTGATTTTTTCCCTTCTACTAAAAGTGGATGTTATTTATTTTTCTCTCCAATATCATACATTTTGTTAATAAATCATGGCTTTATTTGCATAACAACATCCTTTGAATCTGATTGCATCATTTACTTAAAAAGAGCTGCATTTCGTCATGTCTGAATCGAAGGCTCATGCTTATAGCTTCCCAATTTCAAAACATAACAAATATACTAAATTGTTTGTTGTTTTAACCTATATTTTATTATGTAATGTTGCATTATATAACTTTTCATATTCTAATATTTTATTTTTCAACTAGATTTCAATGAGACCCATGGAGCTAATTACTTGAGCGATTTTTAAACGTGAGCCAAATGCCAAATTATTTGTGAAATACTTCAATTTTTCAATGATTACCAGATTTTCCTATTTTCAGACAAGCAGTATATTGACCAAATATTTAACAGATACTACCATCACTTTATGACGATACCTAACACATGAAAAAAAAAACACTTGAAGCCAGAAACAGAAGTAACTCCCTAAGTTTCCTGTCTTATAAAGAGGGTAAAATGAACGTTATTTCTATTTCTTCTTCTTGAAATCCAAATGAATCATGCAATTTATCTAACATATAAATAAAATTGAAAAAGTAAATCTCATTATCTCTAATATCGTTTTAGGCATACACGAATGATCTAATCAATTAGCTTCCTTAAACTAAAGCTTGAAACAGAGACTTGTATTGCTACTTTCTTTTCTCGAAAAAATAATCATATTTAACTGATCCTTGATAAAGATACATAAACTGTACAAAAAAAATTAAAAGGAAAAATCTAAAGCGATGGAAAAAAAATAAATGATTAAATATAGATTGTTCTGTAAATCATCATTAAACAATATTTTACAGAAATTCCAAAGAAGGTTATAAATTTAGTCTCAAACTTTCAAAATTTAAGCGCATTTGTAGTAAACGGAGGTGAAAAACGAAGCTTCCGTGTCATAAATTTTATTTTTTTCTACACTTTTTCGGTAGCAGGCCTCCAGATAAAACCCTATCAATCTTAATAATATTCCTTGGGCCGATATAAGAATAATTTTCATTTGCCATAGCTGAATTTTTAGAGGGAGATTTATCGCCAAATGTAAGGTTGATAATATTTTATTTCAAACTTAAAAGCCCGTTACTATTTTTTTTCTCGTAGCTTTTCACAATGGTAAACTTTTGGAGAGTTTCTGGCTCGAATTTGTAGTCCTTGGCGGAAAATTGGATACCGATCATATGTCGTGCCATATTTTTCATTACCAAATATGTGCTATAATTGACTCTAATAAAATATCATTGATCTCTAAGAACGATTGAAGCTCCGCTAGCGATAAAATATCTAAGATTTTCTGAAATAGATGTTTTAGTAGAGAATGTATCTAAAAGTTAAAGGAAAATTTCGTCTATTATTCTGTTGAAATTGCTATTATTTTTATTTTGCTTTAATAAATAAACCTACATTTATTTAAATAAAATTTTTTCCTTTATTCGGCTTTTTAAAATCTTGAACATCAATAATTTGGCCTCTGTTTAAATTTTTCGAAAAATTTGTACAGTGGTACACTCATTTGGACTCCAAAGAACTCTTTACACACTTGGATGATTTCCTACCTGCCGTGAGAATGGAGTGCAAAGTCTAGCTTAATCGGAAGAGAATGACAATGGAAGGCGAATAAAGACCCGCTTAAACCACTGCGCCGGATGCCACAGTAATTATTTTAATATTCTTTGCTAATTAATATTATCTAATTGCATATTAATATTAACATAATTTATGAATTCGCTAGACAAACAATTGCCGTTTAATATTTTAATTGAGCAGGCGAAAAAAATTTCTTTCTTTAGAAATATACATTTAAATGTCAGCGGTTATACAAAGGCAAGAAGTTTAATTTTATTTTTAACATTCCTTTAATAGATAAACCTGATGAAAGGATATATATTTTTTTAAATCTAAGCTGTGCTCGAAAATAGAGTTGAAATTCAATTTTTAGAATCTGAAGAACCAAGAAACCAATTTTTATTCAGGATAAATTAAAATTTCATGAAGCAAATTAAACATAGCAATTCATTTACGACTTTAGGTATACTTAAGACTAGATTAATGTATGAAACTTAGCTTAGTTATCTGCTTCATGAAATATTTGTTTGCAATACAGAAACTTTTTTGCTTAATATTTCTTGATTATTGCTTAATATTTTGTTTAAAGTTCCTTTTATTTGGAAAAGTAATTTAGTTAAAAGCTTAATCAAATTACTTTTAATTTAATTTAAAAGTTAATTTAAAGTAATCCAGAAATAATATATATATATATATATATATATATATGAAATTTTATTTAGTCCTTGAAATTCATTCAAATTTTTTATGTCTATACAAATGATGATCAGACTGATTCTTTTCATTATTTTAACATTCGAGAATCTTTAATGCCTATTTAAATATAATGCTTCAGGCATTAGAGAAAAACTCTTTTTTGCAGCAAGTAAATAAATAAAGTTTTATGCAGCAAATAAATAAATCAATCAATAAAATAAAAGTAAATATAAAAGATAACATATTTTTGGCCTCAAAAAAAATCCGAAATATTGTATTATAAACGTTATTAAATAAATTAAAATTCTCATTTTAAAAATCATTCATTCTCATTAATAAATAAATCATTCTCATTAATAAATAATTCATTTTCATTAATAAATAATTCATTCTCATTAATAAAATAAAATTCTCATTGGAACAAAAAAGTAGGAGTATATTTTTAAAGAAAAATGTTGTAATTAAATTAAATTATTACTCTTGAACTGCATTAAAATTTTTAAGCATTTAAAATATCAAGTTATAATGGCTTTCAAACAGTACCAATTTTACTAAGAATGTTATATTTAGGATAAGTTCCATAATGAAGTATCCATCAGTAGAAAAGAGGACTCTTACATAGAACAAGAACGGGGGTACCCCCATTTTCAGGTGGCGGAGGAGCTGCACTCGCCTCCCTGTTGTCCTGCTGGGTCATCCTCATGAAAGCGCCCCTCTGGTCGGTGGACTTTTTGGACGAAGGATTCCCGCGCGAATAAAAATGTGCCTCTGTCATCGCTCCGCAGACCTCAACTGCTCAGAAATGATAATTCGCTACCAAACACGTCGCGCATCTACCAGGCATTGTTCCGAGGAGATGACAGCAACAAGTGGTCATTCTTTGTAGCCCCCTGATTTATAGAGACGACATCGACATCAACGAGCAGAATGGTTTTTTCTCGTTTTTGAATCTTTGTCGTTTATGATAATCCAATCGAGTGAAATTTTTCTCGGAATACTAAATGCAGTATTTTTATATCACACACGTAAAAATAGCTCGATTATGTAAGAAAAGCAAGCGTGAAATTTTTATGAGAGAGATAAGAAACATTTTAAAATTGCATCAATAGAGTAAAAATTCTTGTTCTGTGTTTATTTTGGACAGCATTTTAAAAGTTTAGTTTATCTTGCTTTCACCAGGCTTTCTCAGCTATTTTTTCTCTTTTAGCAGAATCACAGCTGGACTTGATTTCATTCAGTCTCGATAATATTTGTTTTAAAGCTATCATATAGAAGTCTTCGTGATGACCTTATTTTTTATCTAATAATTTTGAAATATGTTTTATGTGCAGTAAAACTTTATAATGGCAACAGAGTGTCTATTTTGGAGTTCCGCTTGATACGGAATAACATTACAAACCCACGTATATTTTTTGAATTCCTCTTAAAAATTTAATTTAAATTAAAAAGAGGAAAGAAATTTCGCGGTGATTAGGTTAAAATATAGAAATAAAAATTTTTATAAAAAATGGGTCTATTAAAGTATTGTGACAATCCTGCTTTCATCAAGATGACGTCATAGTTTAAGCTGCGCAAGCGAATTAATTATGCGATGCACGAGTCAATCGTATTTTTTTTCTTTTTCTTTTTTTAAATAACATTTTTATTTAAAGAAAACATTAAGAAAAATTTTTTCTTGTTAATGCAATACGTATATAAATCTCGATAATATTTATATACGTAAAAAGAAAAGAAAATATAGTTGGCTCGTGCATCGCATGATTAATCCGCTTGCGCAGCTTAAACTGTGACGTCATTTTGATGAAAGCAGGATCACCACAGTAAGAATTTGATTTTCAATACCATCTATTATATTTTAAGATTTTATGTAACTTATTAATATTAAAGTATAACTAATTTTGAAAAAGGACTTGTGTAAAAAGGGGGTTGCTTCTTGTAGATTTTGGTTGTTTGTTTAAACGTTATTTTGAAAAGTTGAAGTTACAGATTAGCATCGATTTTGCTGATATCGTGGTGTCTTCTGACATCCGAAAAAATATTCCAAGGCTTGTTTCAACATAGTTTTGAATTTTTTTTCTTGGATATAAAGTTGCTAGGTCTAATGAAACAATTGCAATAGTTGGAATCTGGGGTAAAAAGTTGCAGGAAGTCGTTTTGCATGGTTTAACGTCATGAGCATTTAAGTGAATTTACTTTCATTTCCTTCCGTTTTAATGGATTGATAATTTAGAAAGATTTCTTACTGAAGTTAGGGGATAACCTCTCAAGAGTTTTGGTCTGCAAATTGATTTAATACATAATGCTTCAAGGTAATAAATATTATGAAATATTTCAACTTTATAAAAAGAAAGAAAATGATTGACAAGAAAAAAAATATTTTATCACTTAGGTGTTTTGCTAGCTCTACTATCTTTTTAAATATATCTCAAGTTATGTAAATATTTTGTATTTTTAGTTCGTCTAAGATTCCATGGAACATACGCCATATGACGCAATAATAGAATGATTAAATGTAGTTTTTGTATGAAATCATAAGGTTTATGAAAGGCTTAGTTTAAATTTAGAAATACGATTATCCAATACTCTTACGATCATATTAATTTAACATATTTTGCAGCGTTTCGTCATGTCTTCTTATTCTAAAATTTTCAAAGGTTCGATGGAAATAACAGGGGCACAACTATTTAATTACATATGACTTCTCTATTTTAAACGCAAAATTAAATTTCCAAAACACTTGCCAACAAAAAATATTATAAAAATGAATAAAAATAAAGGATAAAAGATTTAAAAATGAAAAAGAATATCTTTATTTTTAAGCAATATATTGCTTGAGAATGAAAGAGGGATGATTTAAATAAATTATTTCCAGTTTTAAGGCTTTTTAAATGTTTACTTACGATTTATTATTTATACTTATATTTTTGCTTTGAGCAATTGCAAAAACAAGAATAATTTTTTTTATGTTTTAATGTATTATCTATAAAGATAAAAAAAATAAATAAAGATTTTGAAAACTGTTAGCAAAACGAGGATTTTTAGAGCAGTCTCCTATGTTAGCAGAATATCAGCAATTATTCATAAAAATAATAATGAGATAAATCGCCAAAGATTGATGTTTTGTAACCATTATTCGCCAATCCTGTGCAAATTAATGAACAAGTACATTTATCAACATTTTACATACACCTACAAGTAAACATTTTTTACTGTAGTACGAAGCACAAAGTCCTCATGATCGAAAATCTGAAAATAAAAATTTGGTGGTTGGCATTTATGGTTTTGCTCAAAGTCGACAGATTTATATGTGGAGGAGGGGCATAACAATATTATTCAAAAACGTTTCTGTTTTAATCACTCCCGCTGTATCTTTCAAGTAATGGGAGATACTGAACACTGCATTCCATACATTTGATTAGAACTATTCACCAATAAAGTAATTTTTAGATTGGTGTCCATTTATTATAGTATTATGTATTCCATTTTTTAGATTAATGTTGAATTTACTAAAAATAAAATACATTAATGCTTTTAGTGTATTGAAAGCATTAATGTATTTTAATGCTTTTAATACACTGGCTCTTAAAAAAAATACATTTACCCTAAAAATTGTACTAAAATTTTGTATTTATGGTATCTAAAATTTTGAAATAATATAAAAAAAATAATTTTGATAAAGAATCTGCATACATTCTGGAGTGACATAAAGATTTCAAAAAATAAGAATGCCTTTCGTTGCACAGCGTCGCATTCAAACGGCGAGACGTGAACGTCAATCACTTCACCCATAAAGGAAGAAAGAAAAGAAAGTTTAAAGGCTTTTTATTTATTTAGCCGCAATGGCATTTTTTAACCTGTTTTCTTTGACCTTGTGTTTAAAAATATTCACAACAGAACAATTACAGAACGATTATAATGAAGGAGATAAGAAGCTCTCTTTAAAGAAGCAAGAAAAATTAATTTTAGCACAGCATCCAACTTGTCATCTTTATATTTAGAAACGATATTTGCCAAGCCATCTTCTTTGAGTAGGAAGAACGAACGAGAGAATACGAAACTGACTTAAAATTCATTGTTTATCTTAGAAAAAAGAAGAAAAAAATGTAAAAAGATTTTCAGAAAAAAATTACAAGAAGAAATGTTTGAAAGAGTATGTTGTTGAAGTGATTTTTTTTTCTGAATTGTTTTTTGTTTTTACGTTTTCTTTAAATTTTCATGAAAAATAAAATATAGATAGGATAAATTTCGATAGCTATAAATAAATAATACTATGGAAAAAATAAAGAAGATTCTAATCTCTTGTCAGAAATACAATGGCGCGTATCTTGAGTCCATCTGACTCGATTCTATTAAATATCACTTTTTGTGAGCAATAATTTTAGCAAAACGCAATATACAGAAAGAAGACACTGATCGAATTAAAAACCAAAACCAAAAACAAGACCAAATTAAAAACACTATGTAAATAAGAGCGAAAATGAAAACTATCTTTAGAATTAATGTTCAATCTAGGCAGTTTTTGATAATCATAGCATTGGCAAGCTAGTAATATTAATGTAACATTCATAAAATCATGCGCGTTAATGGTTGGCTGAAAAATCTAATTAGCTTGTGTTACATCAAAATAATGAAAAACTGTGTTACAAGTTCTTTACAATTAATTTTGAAAAATTAATTAAAAGTTTATTCAGAAATAAACTTGGTATTCTAAGAAAGATATTTTTTTTAATTTTAAAGAGAGTTAAAAAAAGTTTCTTATTCAATACTAAGATCCAAAATTAAGGATAAAAAATATCAAAAATTCGGTTAATTTTTAATTAATTAAAGATTTTTGTTTTTTAATTAGATATTTATTAAATATATTTCCAAATATATTTAAATAATTAAATATATTTGTAAAATTCCTTCCTTCGAGAGAACTAATTATCTAGAATGTTCCACCCTGGAGGATTCGGTCTAGCGATTTGCTTTGTAGAACTATATGATTCGCACGGCCATTCTGTAGAAGCATTATCATATTTGGCGCTGAAATTATTTCTACGCTCTTTTACGAATTATCATCATTTTTACGCTCTTTTACGAAACATTTCCCTTTAAAATGAAAATAATAAATGCACATAGTAAATAAAACAAGTAAAATAAAAAAAAAGCTAGAAGGTGTTTTAAGACGGACCCTTAATTTTGCACCGTAGTCAGATGACGAGAACAACGCACGAGCTGGCACCCTCCTCTCCAACTTCCACACTACACAAGCGAGATGACATTTCTCCCCGATAGATTTAATGTGCACTAGATCCGTTTACACGACGGTTCTTAGGAGGAATCGGGTCTCGAGCCTGAAATCATCCGGTTCCGAAGTCGAGACTTTATGAACAGGCCACCGCTGACTTCATCGTTCTCTTAGTTACTAAATAACATCATTTTAAAACAGATAGCCTCAATTGCATTTTAGCAATTCATTTATCGCTGTGGGTAGACCGGTTTCTGAGGATTTTCTGCCACACAAATGTGGACCAGTTTCAACTGAAGCAGCACATCTTCAATCGTGAGTCTTAACTCTTGGACTTAGTTAAAAATGCTAAACCAAGTCAAATTAAAAATACATTCTCTTTTAACCATGAAATATATTCTCTTTTAAACATGAGAAATTGGTTCTTTAAAAATACGTTTACAGCTGAAATTTTATGACAATCTTTAATAAAAATATAAATGAATAACTCAAGTTCTCATTCCGAATAATAAACTTTCTCATTTTCTCAGCAGATATACGCATTTTATCCATGATCGAAAGAGCTCGAAAGTTTCGGATCGCTTGGTGCAAATTTTATGCTTCAGTAATCTGGCTGTTTAGAAAAATTTTTTCATCTCGACTGTTATATTTAGATTTGCAAACATAGGCCGAATAGTCTGGTAGGTAGCGCGTTGAATTCGCGTCCCTTTGGTTGCGAGTTCGAACCCTGCTGGCCGAATATTCCCCTCGTGCTTGGTGGTTGACGCGCGTATAAATCTGTCGTGGTCACTAAGTCCTCCATGCCGAGAGTAATACCGCTGTGGGTAGTGGATCAGGGGTGATCGGTCTCTAATTACGAGCTGTGGATGATTGAACGAAATGCGAGAATGAAGTACACCCCGTAAAAAGGGTTGTGACGTGTGTTTTTAGTTAAGTACTCTTGGAACTACTTTGTATATCTTGGCTCTACGATAAAAACAAGAGGCACTCCCCCTTAGGCTTAAATCGGCTGTCTTCGAACAGCGGGCTTGTCTGTTGCAAGTGCCATAAGTAGCAACAACATTTGTGAACATTAGTTGGTTGTTTGTTGAATTTAATGGCTCAAGTATCATATTTGTCAATGATGCCACAAACATATAAATTAGAAAAAGTCACTAACGATAAAATAAATAACATTCCAGAACTGAAACTGCACAATAAACAAAAGAAGAAATGAAATCTACGGCAAAACCAAGAGTTGAAGAAGCAATTTATATAAAACGCTGAGATATATTAAAAATATTTTTCAGAATGTTAAGTAAATTTTTAAAAACTATAAACGAATAAAAATTCAAGCAAGCTATGATTTTAAGGAACTGTAGTAGAAACATTAATATTTTTTTTTAATTTTATTTTTGTATTTCGTCTGAATAGAAACATGAGAAAATCCAAATACTATCTCTCTCTTTTTTCCAGTGTTATTTTTATATGTGAGATATTTTTCTTGTGGGCAAATAATTTAGAATTGACAAGGATTTCCGTAAATTGTTCGCATAAATTGTATTTTATGATGTCTCGGTCAGAGAAATTCAAAGGAATCATTACTAATTCACAATTTTGCGCAACTTTACGTTTTTTCGCTGAAAGAATGCTCGTAGATTTAATTTCAGGGGAAAGTAATTTCCTACGATTATTGGTGGCCGCAGTATTATTCACAGTTTTGTTGTGTAGAAAAATTGTAACAAATCTTAAATGAAAACATTTAGTGCTATACACTGCCTCGAAATCGATTTTTCGTTCTTTTTAATGTTGATCTGAGCTTTCTTCACGGGGTCAAATTCTGAACATACTTTCAGAAAACATTCCGATACAGCTCCACTTTCTTCGTAAAGGCAAACATTCTTAGATCTAACCATTTACGAAGAAATTTTTATGATCTGAAATCGTAAAAGTGTTTAAATTACTTTGCAATTGATCTATTTCAGTTTTATTCAGCTTGGTTATATTGACATCCCGTTTTAAAGCAACACCAGTTCTATTTTGAGACGCACCTCGTAATTTTGAACCACTGTCAGGTGACGAGGACAACACCTGAGGTAGCACCCCTCTCTCCAGGCTTCCATACTACATCAACCGGAGAGCATTTGGCCCTGATGTATTTAACGTCTACCAGACAAGCTTACACAACTATTCTTCGGTGGAATCGGGTCTTGAACCTAAAACCCTCCAATTCCGTAGCCAGGCCCTTACCATCAGGCCATAGCGGCCCGTGCTTGATCTAGAGAATGGTTCTATAGATTTATGAATTGTTACTTTTTTAAAGTTTTAATGGTAGGAGTAAGTTTTATAATTCATATTCGTTCTTTATAATTCACTCTGATATATTATTTATACATAATTAAGGAAATTTTTAGATAGACCCTTACATTTTCTTCTAAAAGAAAACTGTAGCAATACAAGTAAAAATAATAATAGTTCCGAGAAACTATTTCGTTTTCCTTTGATAACTTTGTACAAGTAAAAGGAATTCCGTCAAAATCTGCCTATAAATTTTACCTATATTGCTTTATGGCACAAAAAATGATTTATGCTTCCTTAGAATTATAAGCACACATCATCAAAATTTAAAAAAAAAAAAAAGAAAGAAAAAAGGAACCAGCAATGATTTTAATTCTTTATTTTTTAGTTCTACAAAGCAACATTGCCACATCCTAGAAAACAACAAACATATATTAATATAAATATCTTGACAACTAAACAAAAAGTAATTTTAGATAATGTATTTTTCTCTTTTACTTTATTCTTGACTTGGAAGATATTATATTAAAGAGGTGAATATATCATAAATTCAATTTATTTCTATTGTAAGATGAGTGTTAGAAAAATAATAAAAACAAAAAGCCTAACTTTCAAGGTATATTTAGAACTGAATATTCGAACAAGAAACTACAGAATGGAAATTATTTGTTTATTCGAAAAGGACAAGATTATTTTCATTAATATACCATAACAATTTTGTATAATATTGAAAATATATCAACTTCAAAAAAAATTATAAAATCCTCGGACTAATAGCATGACTTTACCTAAACAATTACACAGAAGATAACAGAAACACCCATTAGTTTATAAGAAAAATATAACGAATGTAATCTGAAATAGTGAACGGATAAACAATTGTTTATTGGTTTCTAAATATACTGTATATGGTGTGTTGAAAACTAACACATGTTTATATGTAGCATGAAAACATCATTTTCTATTAAAAGCTTCAGTCTCCTTTATTTCAATTTATGATGTATTTACTATTTCTGCAAAAAAATCTGAGTCTCTTAACTTGATTCATTTCAATTTAACAAGAAAACTGCATTCCGTCGATTTCTTTATATTTTTAACAAATAATCAAAATATATATAGAATATTATCATGGTGAATTACTTTTTAAAGCATGATTACTTTGCTAAAGCATAACAGATGGCAGCACGATCAAATTCCAAATTCGCTGTCCTTTATGAGAGATTTTGCAGGTCCATTAAAGCATTATATAAAGTTTCTGTCTGCGGCTATAAGCTAGATATACATTGAGACGGTTTTTCTTTTACAACATTGTCATTTTCAAACAGCAAGAAATCATTAAAATGTGCCTTTTTTTTTTTTGGTCATAGTCTTTTAAAGCTGCATGCAGATGAATTATTAAAACTTTATTACACTGAATTTCTGTAATGACTCTACTTGGTTTACAAAAATTAGGTTTGTCCTAGGTTTCGAAAATGGAGTATTTTTACATGATTGATTAATATTATTAAACATTTTAACATAGAAATACTTCTAAATACTTCCACTTATTTTCCATTAATTGTGCTATTTTCTTTTCTTCATATCTTAATTTTTATGATATTTGGTTATTGATTGTTGAAAACGGTTTGTATAAATCCTAAATATGGGTATCGGGACGCCCGTCAGATAGGTGGCGTGACCTGTCAAAATACCCGAAGTCATAAGAACACCGGCAAAATGAAAAATAACCTAATAGTCAGTGATACAATACTAATGACAGTTAGAATTTTGTATAATTTTTTGTTAATGAAATTTGTATTAAGCAAACACTTATATTTCAAAATTTTGTGATATGCCACGAAGAAGGTCAATAGCTCCATTTTGGCATAATTTTCCACGAAATCTTTAAAGTATTAATTACATATCCACCTAGACATAATTATCTATATTATTTTATAATATCTTTTATAGACTATTTTGGCTAATTGCACATAAAATATTATTTACTATTTTTCTTGACAATATTTTATTGTTATGTAAGAGAAGTAAATTTCACCTATCGTAAAATAATTATATTTTGCTCATAAAAGCCTTTTTGTAGGAGACTAAGCTATTTTCTATTTTCTAGTATTGATTGAAAAAGGATGCATTTTGCTATTAATAGTTTTATTCTCGGTTTAGGCCTGGACATCATTTTTAAAGGAACTATATCGAACATATTTTGTATACTAAATTATGAAAATAAAAGAAGTGAAATTTAACTGCTGATTGTAAAAGCAAGAGTTAAATTATTAATGTATGGAAAGACAGATAAATATTAAAAACGCACTGTAAACTTGGTTCGAAATATAGTTCTGTGATAAAATATCCATTAAAATTTAGACAATCACATAAAACATTCACATAAGCATTTTTTATCTCCCAAATTCACCCTGCAATGCCACTTTGGACTTTGGTAGCGAAAATGTTTACCATTTTTAAAGCTTTTTAAAAATGTATTAATAAATTCTTCAGTGTTTGAATAATATGCATTCGAACTAGCATTGTGTTTGGCCCAGTACTTTCAGCGTAATTAAGACATATATTTTAATTTCGATCACTCTGTTTTTTAAAACCAAAACGAAATAATCTCATAAGCATTAAATTCTATAGCATTTGCCTAAAATTACGTAAGTAGGAATAAAGGACTTTGCTTGCATTGTTTTGAAAACTGTTTAAATTGATTTGAAGACTCTCTTGAGCCTAAATTTTATATTTCAGTCACGTCAACGATTTTAATTAGACAAATTATTTCCTATACAAGAATAACAGAAGAAATTTTTAGCCTAAAAAAGAAAAGAAAAACAATAGATTGACAAGAAAAATATTCAAAACTAAAACATAATGGAAATAAAACGAATAATAATACCTACTATTTTATTAAATAAATACCCTTTGTCATACTCCTATGCAAAAAAAAAAAAAAAACTTGAAATATTGCATCTAAATAGACTTACTTTTTTTCAATAATCCTGATTCTGCAGATTCAAAAGATTTTAACAATGTATTGAACTTAAAAAATAAAAAAGAAACAATCAATTAAAAAGAAAATGATTTTACTAAATATCATCCCTTAGACAAATTTAATGATATATTAAAGAATTACTATACTACTTTTACCTTTTCAAAATGGCTTAAAAAAGCAAAAATAAGAAATGGGAAATCTAATTCTTTTAAAAAAGATTTAATAATGTTATAAATGCAACTTAAAATGATTCGCAACAAGAAACAACTTCAAACAACTTACGTCTTCGTCTCTAACTTTTGGAATGGAAGCATGGATCTAATCAGCCTTAATTTGTGCATTTCTAACGCAGAAATTAAAATAAAGAAGTAATGAATTTTATTTTTAAAATTCCATCCACTTTTTTACAGACCGGCATTGAATACAATTTTTTCTCTATTCCTAATAATTTTGTTTTGTTTTTGTTCTAAAATTGGCTATTAGCTATATACTAAAACATAATAATATTGTCGATGTAAAAAAACTTTTTCTTAGTTGGGCGTAACCCCTTCACTGCCATTTATGAGATATCTCGTAGGAAACTGCGGTAAAAATTAAGAGTTTATAAATTTCGCTGACAGTTAATGTGTTAAATTTATAGAAATTCTTTTTGATATCTGCTCCGACAGAAATTATGTTTTTTTACGATATTTTTCTTATAATGTTTCCTGAAGATATTAAAAAATGTTATTCATTTTCATTAGAATATCATAATGTTAATTCTTCAGAATGAAATAATTTTGTAACTTAATCTATAATAGTATAAAATTTTTCCCAATTTCCTTCTCTGTCTAATTTTGGGTCTGATATAATAAACAATAATTGGGATTGTTATAAAAATTAGAATGTTATAAAAATTAGCCAAATAGCTGTTACAAAACCCGCCATTAAGGATTTTATAAGGTGAAAACAAAGTTAATACCTATATAGAGTAATATTCTGGAAAAAGCATGTAAAATTCCACTATTTCAGATTAATTTTTTTTATACATAGGCGATAAATTTTCTCAGAAAATTTTAAAAAGCATAATATTTATTTTTAATTTGCTTACCCAGAGATTAATTTTTTATTCTGGAAACTTGTATAGAGATCGGGTTTAAGAGCCATTTAGTTATTTATGTTTAGTACAACTGAATGAAACGAAAAACAGCTCTGGTCTTTTGTGATTCAATATTATGGATGAAAAATTTATGAAGAAAAATGCGAAAGCCAAAACTAATTAAAAAGTAATAAAGCTAGTCATAATTTACATAAGGAGCCATTTTTATGCTCATGATTTCTTTCAAAATACAGATCATGTTGACTACATTAAAGTCGCATCATATCATTCTTATTTGAAAATTAAAAAATAACAATGGAGTGAAATTATGTATTAACCTTTCCTTTTTAATTATATTTGAAATCATTTGAAACCTAATATTTAGCAACTAAATCTATATTCATTTTCCAAATGAATTTGCTTTCTTTAAGAATTTATGATTGTAATAATTTATTTTCGTAAAATTCTTATAAAATAATCGGTATTATTCTATGATTATCGCATTTCTAATCTAATTTTTATATATTTAAAATATTTTAATATAATGTAAGAAATTAACTCGAATAATTATTTTTCTTTAATGACGTTGGCAGTCTTTCGAGAACGCAAAGAGAATTAAAATAGATTGAATGTATGAAGCTGAATGTATTAAATCGAAGAATTCTATTGAAATTTCAAGAACAAATTTCATGTAAAATCTAAAGAAATAAATTTTCTTCAAAATGAGGACATAATATTCTTGCTTTCCTACTGAAAATCTTGTCAACTTTTACATCGCATATGACAGCGAAAACATTTCCTGGATATGCAGATGGACAGAAACCAGACAACATTTGTTTTGACTGAAATTGACACTTCTCACTTTCCCATGATTTTGCGCCTTCCCTGGTAACCAAACCATGTCTGGATGCAAAACACCTCTTCTTTTTGGAATACCATTAACCCCGATATCCGTGTTTTCTCTCTTCCTGGATTTCGCGCATCCCTTTTCACTGATTCCCCTTCATAATTGGCCTTTGCCTTACTTCCAATGAACCCGTAACAATTAGCACTGCTACGGATATCTATTGTTCTGCGATTTTTAGCTCAACAAATTATTACGGGTTCAGACGAAATTGGTCCGCTGACACACTTTCGTCACAGACTGTTATGGCTTTTGGCCTGAATAAAATTATTATTTACAGATGGTGTGCATAAAAAGGTGGATGTCAGATGTCCGCACGCCCATTTGTTTTATAGCCTCTGGTTGTGGATCGGTGGCTTTTAGTGTTTACGACTTGCTCATCACACTCACTTCGGTTTGGAAAAAAAAATCTTATTCGCATTTCAGTATGCTATCGCAGCTAACTTTCGTTGTTCTGTGCCTCGCTTTGAGGGAGAGTAGAGCTGTCGATGAAGAAGTGGAAACGGATCAATTCATAGAAGCATTATGCGGTGAGTGAAATTTTTTTATACTCAGTGGAACTTGAGAAATATGAATTTTTGATTCCGTCCCTGTTCATCGTTTCTAAGTAGTGACGTCAGATATAAATGGCACTATTAATTTATCCTTTGGTTTCTAACCTTTAATTAATTAGGACCTTAATGACAGCGCTACTAATTTATCGTTTGGTTTCTTGTTTTTAATTAATTAAGGCCTTCAGATAGTGCTACTATTATATCGTTTGATTTGTTACTTTTAATTAATTAATCTCTTGCCACAAGAGAATCAAACGAATATCGTTTGGTGCATTCGAACTTTTTTTTATGTTTCCATTATTGCATTCTTGTAATACCAAATTTCTGTTTATTCTTTAACGATTTTTGCATACTTTATAACGGTACTTTTAAGACTTTAACCATACTCTTACGAATAGTAAGAGTTTCTCAAATTTTTTTAAAATATAATGGAAACGTTAGAATATAATTTGAGAATCAAACTGCTTTATATTCATTAAATTTTACCAAATATAGAATAGTTTCCAGAATATTCTAGTAATAGCGAACTTGTGGTCGAATTACTTGCTGCTTTCAACTACCTCAAAATGAACAATTAGTCCCTATTAATTTAGTTAACATTACACAAAAATAAACTCTAAGCAAATTTGGTAAACTTGGAAAAAAATTTACAATCATTTTTATTTTATTTTTTAAATGATTTTTTTTAATTTAACAGTTCTTTTTCCTTTTGTCCTTAATGTACATAAATAAACAAGTTTGTATCTTTCTTAATATTATTATTCAGAACACGCAATAAAAAGTATCGTAAACATTAATCACGTTTTTTTTAAACTTCGAAGACATAAAGTGTGAATTACAGAACTCTTTTTTAAGGTACTTTTTGGTTTATAAAGATTTATTATAAAAAAATATTTATAAATTTATAATTAATAAATAAATTATAATTTTATAATAAATTTATTAGAAAATTAAAAAATTATTTGAAACAGTTTTATTATAATTATTTAATATTTATTAATTTAAATTGCATGCCAGTCTGTTTTATTCATTATACATTATTAAAACTGCGATGCATAAAAATATATTCTCTATTTCTACCATAATTAGTTTAAAATTACATACATTTCAAATTATGCATGCATTTTTTAACTCAGTTCTTTTAATCTAATATTTCGAGTTTTTATTGTGTATTCGCCAATTTCTAATTTGTGTACTATATATGAAATGTTTCTACACAAATGATATTGGATCATTTGATTCACAGTATTTTTAAAAGAACGTTAAGGGCATTTATAATATCTCCCTATTTAATTTTTAAGTAAACATCCGTCAACCGAGCACTATATAATTCTCCTTCTATTAACTACTCTGTTATTAACTAATTACCATTAAATAAATCATTACGTATTTGCCATTAAATGAATGACTATAAATATTTAGAAATAAATCCTTTTAAATCTAACTACTTAACCACAGCTTTCAATTTCTCTAGAACAAGCATATTATTATTTATTTACGATATTCTGGCATTTCTGTAGTAACCAAGCTAAACTATTAATCGCCAAATAGGTTCTTTCATAATTAATGGTCGCCATTAGCATGCGGTTAATGATATAGAAGTACCTGTTTTCTCTTATATAATATAATGCATGTTACACTCATGCGCGGGACTGTGAAAATAATATCTGAGTACTCATGAAGTTCACATTCTTGGCCAAGTCCAAAATTGTATGTGAATGTGGGAAAGAAGAGCGAGAAAGTTTTGAGGGAACCACTACCTCTCATTTCCTGCGTGCTCTGAAATATGAAACACACCGTCTTCTCTTACTATACTAAAATATCGAAAAGAGAACGCTTCACAATTTCACTTAATTCTGAATAATTCAATAACAGATTAATGAAATTTGTTAGTATATTATTGATGGGAAAAGTGAAAATGATTTTAGCAAACATTGTTACGGACTTATCGGAGCGAATGTTTTCAATTAAAGTCAATATCAAAAATATTCTAACACTTTTTCTTGCATTTCTTATATTTATCTATGTACAGGATGTTTCTAAAGTAACGATGTTAACTTTAAGGTCAGGAGTCAGAAAGGAGCCAATCTTGCGATAGGACATAAGATTGGAAAAGCTAAAGACTACTTTTTCAATAAATAAATGGAAGTATACACCAGACAGCAATGCCAACACTAATGGAAAATACAGAAAAGAGATTGAACAGTTTATCAATCCAATGGCATGAATAACAAAAACACTATAAAACATATGTAGCAGATAAGGAAAAGATGGGTAGAACGTGAATTAGTAATGAAACTTTGAAGTAAATTTTCAAAGGGTTCCTCGTCGCTGTATTGTTATTTTGGCATGGTATTAATTATGCAACTGCAATTTTGTCCTTTTATATATTATTTGTATTTCCTTAAATGTGAATAGTATCTTTAAACTCTTGAATCTTTTATCTTATTTGTCAACAAAGAGAAAATCTATATTCCAATACAAAATTAACTTGTTCTTGTATGTATAATCTCTTCTTAAAATATATATATTATTTCAGAAACATCTTGTAGACTTCATCAACTATTATTGAGCATTAAATGTTGATCTTAGAAATAACATAAAAGACGATATTCTACTTTAATATTGCTAAAAATATTTTAAAGCTTAATAATTGAAGAATAGTAAATATATATATATAAATTTTAACTGCATACAATATTGCTAGTTTGCATCAAAAGTGCTCAAACTTGGATAGAAATGTACACATTTTATGCAAAGACTGTTTACCAAATTTCATCCACCTAGTTCGAAGTGGTTTTGAGTTATCTTTGTCATTGACAAAAATGTCTTTTTCTAACTTAAGGAGGGTTAAAACTGTGGAGATTCGTCAAAATGGTCAGTTCGAATTTTTTGACGATTACTAAATATTAAAACACAGGGTGAAAAATTAACAAAAATTGATATGCACTTTCACCATCCCAGAATTCTCATATACTTTGAATTGTCAATAGCAACTGCAGCCCAGCAAGGCATATCTGGCATAATTGTTGATACCCCTTTTTATTAGGAAAGATACTTAACAAAAGTAAAACCATCAATGCATTTTCGGATTGTAATTTTTAATTTACTTGGAACTGATGCTGGTTTAGACGGAGTAGGATGATTATGATTTGATACAAAGGAACTTTGCTTCTCATTGAAGTTATTTGTAATAAATAAATTATTTCTCTTATAGTTATTTGTAAAAAATAAATTAGTATACTTGTAGTTACTTATAATAAATAAATTTGTATACTTGAAGTTACTTGTAATAAATAAATAGCAATTTTCTTGCAATAAATAAATTAACATATTGCTAATAAAAAACAAAACTTGAAGCTTCGGAGAAGAAATCAAATCAGTTTTTAAATACAATCATCAATTGTTTTGATAATTGTATTAAAATTTTGTTGTTCATGTAAGAATTGAACTTTATTTTGTTATAAGAACTGAATCATGAATAATTACAGAAAATTCTTTATACAGCCCTCTTTTTCCAGAGAGTGATAGGAAATGGAAATAATAATTAATACGAAAAATGTGTCCTTAATTTGTCACCGCTTTAACTTCAAACTTTACTTTGAATCATTTTCTTAAATTAATGTCTGTATCAAAATATTAAGAATTTCTTAAGCAAGGAGTAGTTTATTTGGAAAATAGCGTAATGTAGGATTTTAAGATGAAATTCCTGCACAATATCAATTTTTTAGAAATATTAAAGCTATTTTGGTTTTATTGACATTTATTACTTTCAGATAAATTCCATTACATTATTTTGCATTTTAATGAATCAAGATATCTTATCAATGCGATCCCTTTTTGGAATTTCTTCTATTGTCATTCAGTTTCTTCTCTTTTTCTTTTTCAGTTCCTGATACAATGAAGGCTATAGCCCATTGTGCAGATCTTTTGCCTCCAACGGTAAATATAATTCTAAATATTGGTGTATACATAGTGAAAACTTAAGATGACTGTAAGGAAAATTGCATAATTGCATGGCATATCAGGGCGCGCAGTCAAACATTGGTATATATGTGCGAATTTAAAAATAATGGATACACTTAAGTAAAACTTTTCTTTAACCCTTAAATGCATGGATATATATGTTTAATAAATAAAATTTGAAATCAACCGGAAAATGGGTGTAGTTAATGGAGAAAATAAAACAAATCTCATATCAGTTTTTTTTTCTAAAATTTTCAAAAAGCATATTGATGTGTTTGTACATCATCGTGAACAATCACTCCTTGAGATCTACATACCTACTGCTTACAATAATGTAACATTTTAACCATAAATAATACCTCTCATTAGATTACAAAACATAAAAATTCATGAAATATATATTTTTAGTATTTAAACATGAAGGAACATTGCATTGGTTACATGACCATTGTGTGGTGCCCTTACATAGTGGAGTTTTACACATCAATCTGTTCGAAAATATATATCAGTGACCAGCCGCCTTTTCGTACACCCATAGAAAGCAAAGGATAAAATGACCCTCCAAATTTAGTGAACTTACGTAGAATTGATTTTACATATTGATGTAATTTTACGTCACAAAAAAGCTACATTTTTCTTGCATAAATTTGCATTGCATTTCTTGCATATACAAAATTATAATTTTTTTTCGCTACAATTACTTTGTTTCTATCCGAAAACAATTTTTCCTGCTTTTATTACTTTTATTTAAATCCTGTTTTTATTACTTTTTATATAAATAATTGTTACACCCATCTAAATGAAATTATACTCAGATAGCGCGCCGACAATGAAAATTGTCACAAATAAAGAAAAAACTGTCAAAGATTCTAGTTGCGTTCGGAAATGATAAAATAGTTTTGATAAAATTAAAATTTAAAAAAAAAACTTCAATGCAAAGGTTGCTACATAAACGGATAGGAGGTTTTAAACATACCCTGCAGATCTACATTGCTATGCATTTAACGGTTAATTCTATATATACTAAAACGTCCGAATATCCTAGAAAAATTTTCAATTTCCCGCCTGTCTTTACTTGTGTCTAATTGAATAGTTGCATTGCTTGCTTCCTTTTGATACAGTGGTTCACTCTGATAGAAAGAAAATCCGAACCCATTTTATTTTAAAAATCCTCCTGATACCATCAGGTGAGCAGATATTTCATTTGCATATCAACCCTTTTAGAGCGAAATCTATTTTTGTGATGTTTTAAGGATGAAGGGACTTTCTGCTGTCTTAGAAAGATGAATTAGGTGTTGCAGTATTATTAGGTCTCAGGCGTGCGACATTCTAATAGGAAAACCGCACTAATTAATATGTTAAGCAATAAAATTATATTTAAAGCGAAAATTATTTGATTTCGTGATAATACTAAAAGTTGTGATAGTTCTAATCCCGCATGGATCAGCGCATTTAATTCAATGATGAACCAAGGACTCTTGGTGGAAGGAAATTGGGGCTTCTTCTCTAAGTTGCCGTATACTTCAAATTCTGAAATAGGCGCCACATTTTAATCCCGTATCTGGGAAAACAATGTGAGCTCAAGGAAGTTATAAAAAAATAACTAAAAAAATTAATAAAGGAGATTTTTCAAAAAAGTACAATTAGAAAAATGTACTTTATGCAACCATAGAAACAAAGGGGAAAGTTTCAAAAGGTTATCGGTAAATTTGGGGGGGGGGGGGTGTTGGCGACTAAAGTTATGAATTCTCCGTGACTTGAAAAAGGGCAACGGCGAAGAGAATTGAAAGCAACGAATGAATTAAACAAAACTAATAATCATTAAAAAAATTCTGATAAATGCCCTCAAAACTGAGTCCAGTAATGACGCAAATTAAAAAAGGAGGGGATATTTTTAACATCGTCCAGCATTAGGCCATCGATGGATGCTTATATATGTTGATACTTTTTTTTTCAAACCCTATGCATTTCTTTTCTTTCTCTACTGTTGCCTTCTTCCAATTATAATAGCCTTTACTTTGATTATTTTTTCAGGGTAAAGAAACTGTGTACAGATGTGGCAGGAATGTTAGTCAAACTTTTCAAGATAGTATGGTTTTGGCGGCAGAAACTTTTTGCGATAGGGAAGATATCAGAGATCTGGTAAGAGATTCATGATTATTTTTAAGAACTCAAATATTTCTTCATCTAATATTTTTTTTTACTGTATCTAAATGCGAAAGAAAAGAGAAAAAACTTCAGTGTATTATAAGCACTCAATTCTTATGATTAAACGAAACAAAATGTAAATTCTACTTTTATTATTTCTATTAAAGCTGGGATGAGACCCATTGGCTATTTTTTATATTGTAATATGGCACAAAATGTGATTAATAATATAGTAACGATGTATTATGGATATGCTCCTTCCCCCAATGTGTCCAACATTTGATACAAATTTATAATATTGGAAACTAGATTGCATACCAAATTTCTTTTGTCTAAGGTGTTGCATTTCCAGAAACCCCATTTACATATCGACAAATCTGCCCGACAGATGACTAAACATTTGATTGATTGGCTGCAACATTAGAAGTAAATATAAATTATAATGATAAATTTACAAGCTCTATTGCTTCATCTAGCAATATGGCTTTTTGAATTATTATTTCATTACGAACATGGAATCAAAACCACAACCACAAACATTCTACTCCGACCCGCCGGAAGGCACATGGAAAAATGTGAATCACTAGATCTCCGCAATAGCAACACTGGTGGGAACTGTGGTTGAGTCCTAAGGGACATTACCGGCCACGATACAACCCTTCCCTAAGGAAGTACTTCCCATCATTGATGGAAGGAGCTAGGCCCTCCCAACTTTTTGTATGCTCACAGAAGTAGGGAGAACCAAACACCATGCCGAAAGCTTCTCATCCTCAATTATGATCCTCCGTGGGATATTATTAACATGGAAGAACGAATAAGTTGACCTTTTCATAGATTAATTTCATTCAAAATTAGATAGAAATCTGTAAAAATAGTAAAAAAAAATCTTCATATCATCAATCTTTTTCATTTGTCCTATTCACACGTCAAAAAACAGATAGTCATATTTCTAAAATTGAGCTTTAGTGATCAAATTGAGATGCATTTTCAGACACAAGATCTGGAATGTGAAGATTTATCAAAATTTGAAGTTGAAGTTTTTGATAAAAACCCTTTGCTTATTTCGTTTACAAGAATCTAAAAACAAGGTTTATAAGCTTTAAATAAGCATTTATATCAAGTCAATTCAAACAAATTAATTTTAAAATAGAAAATATTTGGCCAGATGAAAAATATGACTAAATAAAATGTGATGTGTGACTTTCAGCAGTTCACTAACGTTGACTACCTAGTTGCAATTGCAATCTACATCATTCGTTTAATTTAATATATTTGGGAGTACTTTATACTTTAATCATGATCTCTTTATTTTAATTATAATTTGTATTTAAAACATGATCTCTCTATAGATTACAAAGATTAATTTCATTTTAATAATGTGCATGTTAAGGGCATTCATAGTACATTTTTTTCAAATTATTAAATGAGTATATACTATATAGTAAAAATTATATATGGTAACAACAGAATTCTTCTTGCCAAATCCTAATCTGAAACTTTTGCTAGGAATTTCATAATTATTATTATCCTATTATTATTGTACATGAGTATTTTTACATTTTATCTGTAATCGTTACATTGTATATTTACATTTTATCTGTAATCGTTACGTAATATTATCTATACCGATAATAATATAATCTACACCTTTCATAATAAAATCTGAATTTAGAAAATTAGTGTTATCTTTTTTTGGAAAATACATAAATGCACCAAAGAGTGATTTTTTTTTCTAAAGGCTCTTTGTATATAAAAAAAAATTCAATATTCTACTTGGAAATTTAAAAATAAAATCATAAAAAAAATTACTGTCATGGACAAGGTTTCAAGCATTTAGGCTTAAACATCTTTGCAGACAACTAGGAAAAACTAGTTTTTTTTATGTGCTTAATTTTTAATTATTTCATCATTTCTTTCTTCATTTTCCGAGATTTAGGACATTTAAAGTAAATTCTTCAAGTAAAAGAAATGAAATATTCTTTGCTTGCTTAATTCTTTTGTCGTTTGTAATAATTTATATGTAAACTATAGTGGTGAAGTTTTTTTTCTTCTTTTCTGTATACTAAACAAATAAGGAACTCGCATTTGCTGAAATAATACTAAAAAAAATAGATAATAAAAGGCATTACAAATGATTAATACATACAAAAGAAAAAAAAACATTTCATTAAATTATTTTAATGTTTAAATTTGTAGCTATGTTTGTTAATTCAAATTTACGGCAAATATATAAAGTTATCATATATTACTCAGATTTTTAAAAAAGGGCTTCATCATTTCTGTAAGTATCAACTCAAAATATAGTTTACTTTTAAAAAGCTTGTTTGTTTTGTCGACTGACAAATTTTTTATTTTTTTCCAGCTTTTCCTATGTTGGGAGAAAGGTTTGAGTGAATTATATGTAAGTTTCAGTGTTAATACATTTTTAAAAATTTTAAAAATAATTGAATTTTCAGGATTTTAAATACGAGATTTAAAATTTCCATTTAGTAATTCAAATTAGAATTTGGCAACTTTTTTATATTTTAAAATGTGTCTTCATTTATATGTTTATCTATGAATTGACTTTCAAGTACTTCCATGTTGCACGAACGCATAGCAAAAACTTCCATTTTCCGGTTTTGAAATCTGCCTCTTTTCCTGGCTAGCTGTCAAAATAATTTTGAAATCGCCCTCTTTTCCTGGCTAGATGACAAAATAATTTTTCAAATCTAACTTTGTGAAATTGAAAGTAGACGATCGTGTATTTCCTACATACAAAAAAAAAAAAAACTATTTGGTGACCTTAGTTTTCACCAGTGTGTATTCTTATTAAAACTTTTACTTGAAGTGCTTTCTGTTGCATGGCTGGAATCTTACCTTCTTTTATTCCACTCATTTAATAATGTACTAGAGTAAAATTTTTCATACTTATCTATTCATCTTGAAATATACCGTGCCATTATTTTCCTTCATTCTTAATTTTTTCATTGTTTAGGAAACATCGAGAGAAGATGAAGTTGAAGAAGAAATTTCTAAAGGCATGAATGATTTTCAGGTAGGCATTCAAAAAAAAAAAAACTTTAGGTTAAATACTTCTATTGCTGCAGTCTGGTATTTTCATGTATTGATATCGTATGTCATCGATCTTATAAGATCGATTCGAACTATTTCACCATGTTAATTAGAAGAAGTATTTGCTTTCTGCCAAGAATTCCTTCTGAAACAATGTGTAATTATATAAATTTTTACTTTAGATGCACATACATTGATTTTATTTAACATCTATACATAGACTGTTTTTTTTTTTTCAAGAAATGAAAGACAGCAAATATTTGTTATTAGTTAGATCTTAATGCATTGGTAGTTATAAATTAAATTGAAACAGCATTTTGTAAGAGAAAAGAATTTGTAGTATTTTAATAAAACCATAAATATTGCATCAAGTAAGCTGAAACTGAAAGCAAAATGCGAAAAATGAAAATGTTTGGAACAATAAAGACAATATATTAGTTTACAATATGTGGAGAGATATGAAAAAGCACCATTAAAAGTGGTTTATAATAATTAATTTCTGAGGTTAATTCAGCCATTTTTTATCAGGCGTCGCAATAGCATTGCTTTTACTGACTGGTAGCTGATTACTGTCTTCTTACAGTTATGTTCCGCACATTTTGTTTTGGAGTTTAAGTCTTGTGTATACGTCGGCTATTTGATTCAATAAATTCCTTTACTTTGAAGGTCAACAAAGGCAGCTGAACGACAGTGAGCTTTGTGATCATTTTACCGGCTATCACACTCTCCATGTGTGTGATAACCGGAACAATTATTAGAGGTCGCTCACACAAAATGTGGGGGACTTTTTTTTTTTTTTTTTTTTTTTTTTTTTTTACTTTCTCGCATATGATGATCTTTCCCGTTTTAGACCTCCTTGAGTTCTGAAAACACTTCTGTCTGTCTGTCTGTTACAAAGATAATCAAAAACGCTTTGAGCTATACGGATAAAATTTGGAATTGGTTTTTACACCTAAATTGTCAAATTTTAAGCAAAATCCGGCTGTTTGTAAATAAACGCAATAACTACAAAACGAAGATAATTAGATAAATAAAAATCAAACAAATTGCTCAAAAATACCCCAATAAATAATGCTCCAATCAAACATATTGCATACGCGCACACACAAATAGAAATTGTTCTGATACGATTAAATTCATTTAACAAGGGGAAAAAATTAAGGTTGAAAAAATTTCAACATTAATTTATTAACGTTGAAAAAATTTCAACTTTGAACAAATACGATGCGCAATTAAAACTAATATTTATAAGTTTCTTCTATAAAACAGACATTTTCCATCTTGTGGGCATCGCTTTTTTTTAATAATTTCTTTTTATGTCTTTTAAAATGAATACAATATTGGTCCTTTTGACATGATTATCTGATAGAATTAGTGACATGGTGATGTTTAGTTTAGTTATATTAACGTCCCGTTTGAAGCAACACTAGGGCTATTTTGGGACAGACCTCGTAATTTTGAACCGCGGTCAGATGACGAGGACGACACCTGAGCTGGCACCCTCCTCTCCACACCACACCATTGGGAGGACGTTTGATCATGACGGATTTAACGTGCAACAGACCCCCTTACACGACGGTTCTTCGGTGGAATCGGGTCACGAACCTGAAACCCTCCGGTTTCGAAGCCGAGACCTTACCACCAGGCCTAGTGACCCTAGTGACCTGGTGAAAGAATTTATTCAAACTATTTCAAAATCCCACTATTGACTGTTACCGACTATTTACTTATAGCAACTTAATCTGTTTTAGAAGGGAGTAAAAAAAAAAGATAATTTTTAGAATTCGTTACGAAAGACGAGGGATTTTTGAATTACATTTGCGTATACCGCACGTGCTTCATGTGGTATACAATTTAAACTGAAGTGTAATTATATATTCACTTTCAAAAATAACTTTTTGGTCGAAAATTTCTTTTATATTGTAATAATTGATAAACTATTTAACAAATTCTATATTTAAAAAAAAATATTTATTTTCATGAAGCAATTTTAATAACCTCAAGAAATATGCATTTATCTTGTGGCCCATTCCCTCTAGCTTCAGCAACTTGGTCGTAATGCAATTGATTTAGCACATTTAAAACACATTATATTAAAGTGGATTATGACTTTTTTTTCTCCTTTCAGGCTTGTCTTCAAGAGATTCTAGACAGGCTGTTTGAAGAGTAGAAATCTCTCCCGCTAAATAAGCGTTTTTGTGTTTTCATTTCCGGTGCGCACCATTTGCATAAGAATAGCGTGCAAAAAGCTGGCTTTGTTTCCAGAAACAAGTTGTTCCATGCCGCCGGAATCACAGTTTTAACATGAAACCCATATGACATGTGCATCATTCATCTGTGTAATAATTCGGACACAAAGTTTTTTTCCCATCATCTCTACAAATATTACGGTAAATGTGATTAATGTGTAATAAACAATTATTCGCATTTACCGCAACATAACAATGTATTTGTGATTAACAATTATGTATCATTATCGATGATTATTCATAATCACCACTAAATTTTTTGGAGATTATGAATAAACATCGGTGAATCACCAATAAGTAATCATAATCCATAATAAGTAATCATAATCACCAATAAGTTTAGTGGTGATTACTCATAATCACCACTAAACTTATTGGTGATTATGAATAATCGCAGATAATTGTACATAATCACTAGTTTATTACATTCACCGTAACATAAATAAATGCAATTCACATCAGAAAGTAACATCAAAATAATGACATTTTCGTGTTTTGTTAACAAATGTATTATGTGGTATAAATGTTTCTTTTATTACACAGCAGTTTCATATCTGTTTTTCCAACATGACCGGTGTTTTTAATGAATAAATTAAAAACAGGAATGATTTGATCTTCTCGAGATAATAATGAAGGTAAATGTGCTTCTAGTAATAACAGTTAGTTTATATTTCCAAAATGATAAGCTGCAGGTTACAGCTGTTAATAGAACTATAACAACTGTGTCTTTGTACATACTTACATAACTGATTTCTGTTCTTTGCTTTATTTTGTGATGATGCAATCTCTCATCAAGCATAAATATTTTTTATGAGAATAATATTTGTAACTATGAAGGTATATCGAAAAGTATGTAGTATGTTAATTAACAGATCAATTAATCGTGGAATTCTGAAAAAGTATCTAAAGTTTGTCATTTGCTTTACTTCATTGTAATTGATACATGTATAAATAAATATTGTTTCTAAATTCTACAGTTATCTGTCGTGTTTTGAAAGAGAAAAGATTGTTTACCAAATTTTCAAAGTAGGCAGCCACCTAAAGAATTAAGTTTCTTGACAGCAGTATATTTTTTTGCATTATTTTTATGTAACCCTATTTCATACTTTCATTTTATTCATAAGAGCCACATTCTCGATTAATGTCAAAGTTTAAACTAAGAAACCTTATTTTTGAGTTCAATTTTTAATTTTCAAATTTATATACAAATTATGAAAGAACCTTTACCTTTTTTCACAGTCTAATTTTGTATTAAAATATACAGATTATGTTAGAAAGTTTTAAAATTCCTTTTTTACTATTCTTTTAATATTATGTTAAGGATAAAATATATTTTACACTTGAGAAACTGAGTCATGTATCTTGAATGTGACCAATAATTAAATGTTATGTTATTCCAATTTGTCAACATATTTTGACTTACCTGTATAGATAAAATTATCTAATAAAAATTGTATATTTTTAGAAGTTTAGGAATTTTTATTCACTATAAGAAACGACAAGGTTTAATTTGAACACAACATAATATAATTAGTAATAAATGGAGTTTTTCAAATATATTTAATCACAAACAAAAAAAAATGTATTCAATATTTTCGCTCCTTAGGACTTAGTTGCGAATTTAACATCAGAGGTATTAATTGCAATAATGTCCCTCTGATGACAAAAAATTTCAAGAAATGCTTCTTATAATACATTTTAGAGAAAAGACACTATTGGAAACAGTCCAATATTTTCTCTTTCTGAATTTGAATGCGTGTTCAGTTTCATGAAAATACTAATTCTTTTGGTGAGAAAAAGAAAAAATTAAATTAGATAAATTTTAGTAGGGAAGTTTAAACGTTTCAAAATGCTACAACGA
>JAPMOR010019988.1:0-17866 GCA_026543865.1 Argiope aurantia
CGTATCGGAAAATTTCATTCCTATTTTTGCGATTTTCACCGACGAGGGGCAGCAGATGAATAACACAAATGGAAATTACATATTAAAAATATTTCATTAATCTTAAATTAAATATAAATAAATCTTTTTCATTAATCCTATCAATACTCAATTTTTTTAAAGACTCATTGGCGCACTCAACCTGTATGCTCAGACAGGAGTCGTAACTGGAACCGTATCCGTGAACGATGAATCCGATTATGAGATGTACTTATTTGGAGAAAAAATTAGAAGTCTCGGTAAGTTGGCAATCTTGATTTAAAAAAAAAAAAGATTTTCTTATCTCGATTTGCTTTCTCTAAAAACATTTCTTTTAATAGGAAAAAGTTCGAGTATAGTTGGCTGCCAATTTACGACTATATTGGGATGTACTCCTTCAGTAAGTGTTTTTCATTCAATGTAAATTAATTGTATAAATTTTTCAAATGAAATTCAGAATTTTTAAAATAAATATGTGCCATTTTCTTATAGACTGGGCTTAGCTTCCAATTAACAAATGTCTCCGCTCCATATTCCTTTAAGAAGTATGTTTTTTTAAATTATTTTCAAAATATTTGACCATTTTGCTAGTGACTTGAAGCTTTATACTTAATTCCTAAAATTTAATGAAAATCCCATAGATTTTAGAATAAATTTTCTATTCCGGTTTATAGCAAAGCTTGTTTTCTGATATCTGAATTTTTACTTTATAGTATTCAATAAGAAAGTATTATATCGTCCAAAAAATTAGACTTCGATGTTTTACGACTCTCCACGTTTCAAAGTTTTCTGAGTTTGGACAGAATTATATGGAATTCTGTCTGTATGTCTGTCTGTGAGCACGAGTCTGTAAGCTCAAAAAGGCTTTTAGGTAAAGAAATGTTATTTGGCATGCTACCTTTACACTAAATGTTCCGATTTCTTTCAAATTTTTAACGAAATCCATTTAAATTATCGCTTGTATCGGTCCGAGTACAAGCGATATATGAATTACAAATTACAAAACATAAAAAGTTGGATAAATAAATCATATTATTTCTAAAGTGAAGATCCGCATTAAGTCTTGAACAGGATTTGACAGGATCTGCCTATGTGCATTTTCTAATGCATGTAAATGCAATAACTAAAAAGCGAAATAGCGCAAACGCGAAAATGAATCGCAAATATAATTTTGTTACTAAAACTGTAATTATATGTCGAATTTAAGTTTCATTTGATTAAAAAAAGAATTGTCTGTTATTGCTTAATTGCCTGTTTGATTTTCTTCACTATAATACGAAGCACTAAATGCTCATATGTGGGACTCTAGAAAATAAAATGTGAGCACTCGTAGAATTCCTGGCCGTACTCAAAGTATTCCTTGATATTATTCCGGATTTTTTTTTTACTTAAAAGAAATAAAAATTACTTATTTGCTTATTAAGTTCTTTCTTTTACTTATAAAGGAATAACTAAAAATTAATTGTTTTACTTATAACTTGTTGCATCAGGTGACCAACTGGTTTGATAAGGATATTAGTCTTATTTAATTTTAATTAAATCACTTATACGCCGGGATAGGCTGGTTGGTAGAGCATTGGATTCGCGTCTCTTGGATTGCGAGTTCGAACCCCGCCGGCCGAAGACTCTCCGTGTGTGTGTATGTGTGGTGGCTGGCGCACGTATAAATCTGTCGTAGTCACAAAGTCCTCCACGTCGAGACTAATACCACTGGGATCAGGGTCGATCATTCTCTGATTCAGATCTAAATTATGATCTGTGAATGAGATGCATGAATGAAGTTCGTCCCGTAAAAAGGGTTATGACATGTGTGTAGCTAAGTCGTACTTTTGGCTATAGATGGGGCTACTTAAAGAAAAAGTGACGCACCCTTGGATTAAAATCACCGACTTCTAAAGTCAGTGGACTTTCCATTAGAAAAACAACAAATCTCTTATTCTTAACTTCACATTAATGATTCAGACAACAAACTGTTTTTAAGTATCAAATAATTATAGATATTAAAGCCGTGCTATTTTAATTGTCTCAGAACTGTTCTATTCATTCTATATATGAATCATCCCATTCTGTATATGAGTTGAATCCCAAGACATCCTAGAAAATTAAAAACATAACAGTCCGGTTCGTCAATAATTTCGATAGTGTAACTTTCTTATCTCATTCTACACATAAAGTTGTCAACAATGAAAAAAAAAACATTACATAATCAGATATTTGATAAAACAGAGAAAATGTATTTAGTTTCAGTGTATGGTTTGAACTTTTTATGGGTAAAAACTAAGCAAAAAATATTTTAAAAAAATTATCTAAATTCATAAAAAACTTGCGCACTAAATTGATATTATAATACAAACATGTTTCTTTAAATTTTAAAATGGCGTAAAAATCAATTTGTAATAAATTTTGTAATATTTTCAGAAATATGCCGAAACTTTGGTTATTTTTTAATAAATTAAAATTTCAAAAATTATCGCTATGCTGTCCAGTTTCACCTTGTAAAATACATCTACACCAAGTTTAGTAGCTTTAGTCAAATGGTCTAACCTACAAAACACTAATAGACAGACACATGCATAATTATCTTTTATAATTAGGGAAATTGGTTAATATTGACGAGAAATATCTTAAAATAAAAGTTTAAAAAATAATTATGTGAGAAACATATTACATTTTACAATCATTTCATTTTACTTCCTTTTTATATTTTTTTAATGTTTTAAATTTTTTTGAAATTAATTTTTTCAAACTCCATGGTTAATAGGAAAAGTAGGTAATACCTTACTTTTCCTATCAGCTAGTGTAACGAATTGAAATGCAGAAATTCTTTATCTTGAATTACTTTTAATTTTCACAATTTCCCCTGCATCATATTAAATGATTATCAGTTCTATGTTATATTTCAGCAAGAATGATAGATTTATTTTCATTGCTTTTTAATCCAGTTTGCCTTTTGGGTTTGTTGTGGAAACAGACGGAAATTTGCAACCTCTTAAGGAACTGGATATCAATATCAAACCATTTTCTGGAAAAATGTCTCGAAGTTCTTTCAATGTAAATTTCAATACAGGTAATAATTTCAGTTTATATTTTTATCTTCTATATTGTATACGATTTGTTATTCTAGTAATTATACTTCCACATTTAGTGTTTCTACCTTATAATTACATATCATACATTTGTGTTCCCTTAAGATTCTTTAGTTTTGTTTTTCCCTTCAATTACTACACTTAAGAAAATGAAGTTGATTTTTTAATACCGAGTATATGGCTTGATTTTTACCAAATGCCAGATTCAAATGGAAAAGGAATCATTAGAGCTTAAATCTTTCCAATTTTTAATCATGTGAGAATATGATGTTGTTTTGGCTTGGGGTTTTTGAAGTATCAAAACGCAGAGGCAGAAAAACTGGCAATTTTTCGCTTTTGAGGCATCAGTTTTTCGCTTCTAGGGTTATTAGAAAATGATAAGGAAAATGAAAATGATAAGTCACATTTGGCGAGTTATCGCTAACAGAAAGTTACAACTTGGCGCGAATGTCCGCCATGTACCAGATTCTTATTCTCCTGTCTAGATAGCACGTCAAAATTGTGCAATCTCCAAAAATTCGCCTAAAGATTGCCATCCTGGATGGATACCAGAGATGATAACAAAAGGTTTTTAGAGGTTGCAATAAAAATTGTTATGATTTCATTGGTGACAAATCGCTCCGAATATTTCAACTTTGGCGACTGTATATTAATCTTAAACCTAATTGTAATCGTTATGACTTCCCTACTGAAATTGATATTTATATCTTCCAAAAAATAGCCTTTGTACTATCTTAAAACTCAAAAAATTACCTTTTCAATGATAATTTCATAACTGTATAATTTCTATTTAGTTTTAATAATATTTTTTAAGTCAATTTGATGCTTGAAAAAAAATAAGATACTGGGATTTATAGCATCAATGGCTGTTATCCCCTGTTTCCATACGTAGAGAGCAAAAAAAGGTTTTATCAATAAACACAAGAGAGCGCGAGCACAAATTGAAGTTACAGTCAGTTAACAGTTACAAAGCAGTTCCGCTGAAGCGATTTAGTACATATTCGGTAGTTCCAGTAAGACAGAGTGTTCCTGCAATACGGAATGGTGATAAAGAAAAGAGTCTCAAAAAAAGTCTCAACAGAATGTGGTCAATAAAATTAGTATATATTGAAATGCTTCATCGCTTGAAGAGATATTTGCAGAGAGATATTGTTTGCAATTATTCAGAAAATTTTTGAAGGAGATATCTTATATATCTAACTGTAGGAAAGACCGCAATTTGTCTCTATAATATGTATAGAGACAAATATATATTTCTCATACATATATACATAATTCTCTCTTTTTTGTAAAAGAGAATTATGTGTTCAATATCATTAATGCTATTACATTCGTGACATTATGAAGGTTAAAACGATTCAACAGTCCTGGTGTTATAATTATTTTGCTGATTAATCTGGCCAAGACAACATCTTCCCTTAGATTTTTGGATCAGGAAGACAGTGCTTCAATGCTAGGGATGTCACCTAAGAAAGTGAAATATTTACTATTTCTATAATTAGTGATTGTGATCTGATGCGTCTCTTTCTTGAGGCTTGAAATAATATATCCATTCAATTCAAAAGATATATCCATTCAATTCAATGGAGAGATCCATTCAATTCAAGGTGTATTTTCTGTAACTTCTTTGGCAAAGTGATCTGTCTTTTTCCTTGATATAAAAAGGGCATTCTCTTGATTTGACCGAATGCTCACCTTCACAATTGATACATTTCTTTGGGGATTGACAAATGCCTGCATGAATGTAGCCACACAGATGGCAAATCTTCGGCTTTTCGCATACCCTTGGCGGGTGCAGGAAACTAAAGCAATTTGTGCACTGCCGTGGCTTGTCGATAAATGATTGTATTTTTTGATTTGTGAACCAAATTTTTACTTCCACCGGCAAACGTGTTCCAAGTTTTGTTATGAGAACAGTTGATGTCTCCTGAGTGTCCTTATATTTTATAAATCGCCGCATCTCAACAATTTCAAATTCGTTATTTTTTGTTAACTCTTCAGCAATTTATAGCAGTGGGACTTTTGTTGGGATATCATAGAGCAGAAATCGGGAGGTTATATTTTCCCATATAATATCCGTCGCAACTGTTTATTATGTTGTCTAAATTAAGTAATTGGGCTGCACAAACAGGATCCTGGGTTGAAAACAGGATTTTTCCCTTGCGAGTAAATTTCATATTTTGTATGTTTGCATGACGCTTTATTTTCTCGTCGTAATTTAGAGTTCGCATTTAATATTACAATATTAATTTCTTCGTATCCATTTTGCCAGACCAGTTCATTTGTAGATTTTCCACTCTTGAAGAATTTTTCAGACATTGTAGATTGCACGATGTTTACAGAACAGCAAATATCATTTTCTTCTAATACAGTAACCTTTGTACGACTCAGTTTTACTAAGTTTTGAAACAGTAGAATAAAAAAAAGAAAGAAAAATGGACAGGTTTCACTTGACTTTAAAGCACTATATCTCATACCAGTTGAAAACAGAACTTCCTAATAAAATAAAGGAACAAGGAGCAAATTCTGTTGCTTCGAATATATTTGCACACAGCACAAAATTATTTAAAATTCAAATCTTGTTTCTTTCAATATCAATAACGCCAAAATCAAACAGACCTCCAAATCAATTTAATACGCTATCTGAAATAATCTTTTTAAATGCTGTGGAGTCATCCATAAAAATATTCAATGATATGCTTTTACCAATAGCTAACTCATTTTTAGGATTTTCATAATCTATACACATAATCTTAAACATATGAATTAATTCAATTTAATTAATTCATATGTTTCAACAGGTTTTCTATAGAATTGATACCATTTGGCTTAAAAAAATAATGTTCTCACATGATAACTTGAAATTTACTATAGAAGATTTCAATTTCCTCCTAAAGTTCGCTTCTAAATTTTATGCATTATTTACAGGAGAGAAATACAAATTGACTGGAAAAATCGAAGAACCAATCGTCTTCTATAGCGGTCAAGGGTGGAGTGGATATCTCGATTTATCTTTCATCGAATTCAAAGTAAAGAATAAAAAAGGATATGGCTTAATATTATCGGGGTAAGTAACAGATTTACAAAAAAAAATTATTCATGGATTAGAAAAAATAACAAATACTATTAAAGATGCAATATTATTGATCGCAATATTGCGAATTCATGTTAAAAAAGTCGCTCATACATACAATCTTTTTACTTCCTAAAATCTTAAAGAATGATTTCATATTTCTTAATACATATATGATGTATTTTTAAAATACATATTTTTTAATTTTATCTTTTTAATTTAAGGAAGTTTTAATAATATTCATGTAAAGGGAATTTTGCTGTGGTATTTATCATATCATAAATTAATTAATAATTATGCAACAAGTTGCCAAAGGTGACTTACTGGTTGTATTTATTTTCGGATTATATTTTTTATGTATAACTTGACCAACCAACAGAAAATTAGTAGGGAGGACTTCCTTTCCCTTACTTTGCTGTAAAAAATGCGCTGCAGCATGGTCTGACTTAATACTAATGTATAACTTGAGATTCATGAATCTTTCAGCATAATAATTTTAAGCGTCATATTGTGACAGACGTTTGTATTATTTTGAAATTCTTAGGCCTAATTTGATCTAACTATATATAAATTTTTCTAATGGAATCGAGTCCCATAGTATCATATTGCCATTAAAAATTTAAATGCCTCGGTAATTCATTTGAAATTGCTCGTTGTTAAAGGAGGCAATGTAACTTCATGATGTTTCACACAGTCTGAATAAGTTATAAGCAGAAACTTTCTTTCTCAGTTTTCAGCAATAGAAAAAAAATCACAGGATTAAATATTTGATGGAACAATGAAAGCGTTCCGAATTTCATTACAACCATGAAATTCATTGTTAAAAATAGTTACTCAAATATATATTTTTAAAAAAGTCGTTAAATAATTTCAAGACAATCAAATTGATTTCGTTAAAAAGGCAATTTTGCAAATTTCAAAATGGTTAAAAAATAAATTTTGTGCAATAGCATTCTTAGGAGTTTTCACGCTTAAACGTCAAAATTTAGCTTAAATTTTAGTTAATAAAACTCACATAAATTTTTCAAAAATTTCATTTCATGGTGCACATTCTCATCCTGTAAAATATATTTACTACAAATTTGATAATTCTAGGTCAAATGGTCTTTTGTAGACAGTAAAATATTAAGTTTTTATTATATTTTATTATAGTAAATATTGTTAAACTTATTAATGGCTATTAATTAAAGCATAGCGCTTAGATACTTGATGATATAATATGCAAAACTAATATTCTTGTATATAAGGGAAATATATCAAACCTTAATTCGGAAACTAAACGATTATAATTTTTTTTTTCAAAAATGGTATTGATTGCATTGAAATTGGTATTGGCAAGTTGACACAAATAGGAGGGAATAAGATACTAGTAGAGAGGATGGAAAAAAGTACATTACGTAGTGGAATGCATTTGTGAAATGACGTTATAAGGAGATAGAAAGCTCTCATATAAATTTTCACTTCTTGTGGAAATTCAAAATCAGTATGCAACACACTGATGTGCATTTTATCCAATGTGTTGTGGAGCAAAACAGAGTATCTTCTCTAAAGCATATATGGAGAAAGATATTCAAGTCGATAGCCGTCATATTTCCAGACAGTCATGAGTTTGTGGCCACTTCGATCACTAGATTTAACACCTATAGTTTTCTGTTCTTTGAGAAATTAATAGAAGAAGAGGAGTATCTAAAATATCATATAATCTGATAAAAATATAAAAAACAGATTTTCAGTTGCCATCTGAATAGTGAAATATCTGAATATTTGTAAGTATATTAGAATACCGCATGCTCATATGAATATTACCATCAGTCGAAATTTTCAATATTTTCTATAAGAATCATTAAAGCAATTGCTTATTTTTACTCTTTTCTTTCTTATTATCTGTTGTTCACGCAGTCCTTATGTGCCTTTATATATGAGAACATTTAATGCTTCATTTTTGAGAAACATTTTAGCTTGCAATTATATATTTTATTGTACATTATCTGAAGCACTATGAAGAAATTTTTATCATTTGCTTTATAGTTTAGGAGCCGCATAAATATAATGGTCTGAGATATCTGAATTTCTATAAATACATTTATGTTAAAATGCAGATTGAAGTTCTAACCTTCTGAATCTGTTTTTAGGGAAGTTTACAAAGAACCAAAGAAGCCTTTAAAGATTTTGCCAACTCCTCGGGTTCCACAAAGTAAGTCCAGAAAGTGCAAACATATCTAGCGTATTAATTAATTTGCTGTATTAACTAACTATTCAATTCACATAAATTAAATTTTGAGGCTTGTCTTTCATACTGCGAAAATCATTTTAAGAGAGTAATATGTTTTTTTCCCAATCGATTCAAAACTATTGAAAACAGTCATTTGTTAGTATTTGAAATCTTAAACTGTGCAGTATCAGTTTAAGTTTAATTACTCATTAATCTGAAACTGTGCAGTATCATTTTTAATTTATATTTATAATTTTTTTGTTTTACATTGGTAACATTCTACACTGGTGTGCAAAACTTAAGCAACAGGTATGTTTTTTGCCATAACTTCACGAGAAATCATCTGAGAGACATGAAATTCAGAAATGAGATACAGCATTTTGTTCTGAAAGAATGACGAAAGCATAGTTGCGCAGAAATGAATACAATGCATACAGTATGGAATCAAACAAAAAAAAAAAAGGCTTTATTGAACTCATAGTATCGTTACACATGATTGTCTGTCCAAGAGGAAGAACAGCAAGCAGATGCTCCTTAGTATGGGATATGCCCTCCCCTTACTGCAATGTTTGCTTCGCACCGTCACCCCATACTCAGCACCCGATTGTCCAACAGTTCTTGAGGTAAGAGTGCCCATTACTCAATCAGCATCTGTTTAAGTTGTCGGGTGTTCCCAGGAGGATGTAATCGTGCCGCAAGTCGTCACCCCAAAGCATCCCACACATGTTCTATCGGATTTAAATTAAGGAAGCACGTCGGCCAATCCATTCGAGTAATATCTTCACTTTCCAGGATCTCCTCAACACTATGAGTCCTGTGTGGTCGTGCATTGTCATCCATAAAAACGTAGTCTGATCCAATGGCACCTCGGAACAGACGCACATGGGGAAGGATCACCTCCTGACAATAGTGATCTCCAGTTACAGAACCTCTGTCGAAAAGGTGGAGCTCAGTCCGCCCGTTCATCATAATGCCTCTCCAGACGACAACTCCAGGACCACCGAAACAGTCTCTTTCCGTGATGTTACTGGGATGAAACCGTGTCCCGACCTCTCTCCAAATCAACTGGCGTTGGGAATCGCTTGTAACATCACGGAAAGAGACCGTTTCAGAGACCATTTTCAAACATACCTGTTGCTTAAGTTTTGCACACCAATGTATAATTCAAAACGTCTCCACGGAAGTTTCTATTACCTATATGATAAAAAGTTATAATTTCATCTTTTAAAAAATATGTATACTGAATGTCTGAATTGTTAGACATATGCACTCGTAATGTATCATTCAAATTGAATATATTTTGAAAAATTTTATAATTTTTACTTTAAAAATATTCTATAATATTTCCTTTTTAAAGATGTTCCATTGACCGTGCAGTTCACAGATGAAATATCTCACTTCGGAGAAATATCTGGAGGAAAAGGTTCATCCTTAGGAATGTTGACAGAACTCAGTAAAAAGGAAACATCAGTATGACAATTATGAAATAATATTCAGTTTAGAATTAGCCTTTATTCGTAGAATAATATTTTTTTGTTTCTCGTTTTCAGTTAAAAAATAATTGCTATTTTTTTTTAAATCTTCATATAGTTCATTGTACCTAAAGGTATTGTAGTGACAACTGTTGCATATCAAGAATTTTTGACTGCTGATATTTTGGATGCAGTCAGGCACTTAGAAGATGTGGCATAGTAAGAAATATTTAAATATTATTTATCTAACATTGAAAGAACTAATCCTAATGATGTATTAAAAAGTACAATTTGTATATAAGTATCTATACAAACATTAAAATACGTATTGCAACTACAGTCAGTAAACTATAACAAAGCTTCACTGTTCAACTTAATTAAAACATAAATTACAATATTATATAATATGCACTAGTGTTATCTGAAAACTTTCCTTGATGCAATTTATTAAGAACAATGTTAAAGTGAAGGCGAAATAATCTCCCCTTCACCAGATTCACTGGATCTCACTCCTTTAGATATTTTATGCGAACATATTTAAAGTTACAATTAATTGATATCTGGCTAGACGAGTCGGGAAAGCTGTTGAAGCAGAATACACCAATTTACTTATGTTTACAGTTCTGTTTGATTGGTATTATAAAGCATACTTGTACAATAATATATAGCTCAGGGTTCTGTATTTGTTATTTCAGTGAATGAATTCTTCAGATAATAATTATTAAAAGTATACATGGTACGTATATTATATATATACATATATATATATAATACATCATTGTATAGATTGTTTATACTATATATACGAGGGGTGATAAAAAACAGTTTACAAGCAGTAGTATTTGGAAAGTAGAAATTGTCTTAGATCGGTCGTTCCAGCAGATAGTGTTAGTACTGAGACCTGAAACAGCGACAGTAATGGCAGAACGTCTAGAGAAGTGGACCCACACAGAGGTGTCAGCCGTGATTCGATTTCTATGGGCCAAGAATGTGTCCCCATCGGACATTCACAGACAAATCGTTGAAGTGTACGGGGGCGAAACAATGAATAGAAAGCAGGTGGTAGGAGTAGAAATGGTGTCGTTATTTTGAAGCGGACAGAGAGATTGCTGGAAGCGTTTAGGTGGGAGGTCTGGAACCCCCACAGTCCCGATTTGGATCCCAGTGACTATTTCATTTTCCTAGCATAGAATAAACACTTATTCAAAACAAAATTCATATCAGAGGGTGATGTTCAAAAAGGTGCCGAGAATTGGCTCAATAGCCGTGGACCTGATTATTACCAAGACGGGTGAAACAAATTGATCCAGCGGTATGATAAATGCTTCAATAGGTTTAATGATTATGTAGAGAAGTGACTGCCACATATGCCTCTTAATTACTGTTTGTAATCTATGTCTATTGTTAATAAAGCATTTTTCCTTTGCCTTGTAAACTTTTTTTGGATCACCCCCAGTAGAATGATTTTTATTTTCAGGAAAGCGTGAAGCATTCACATATTTCGTGAAGCATTCACATTTGGTACGTATTACAGAGAATACCAGAGAATATCTAATACATACCAAAAAAAATTAACAAATATAAAATATTTCTGCTAAACACATTGACATTGCCATGCTAAAAAAAAAAAAAATCGATGCTTGTATTAGCAGAATACTCCCATATGTACTTCTGTCTTTGCTTTATAGTAATGACACTTTGAATTTTTATAACGCACAACCTTTCATTAAAAAATGTTGACGCTTATTCAGAATTTGCCTTTATAGTATTAATCATTCGGTTTATAGTATTGTATATATAAAGGTTAGAGAAAGTATATAATATATTTAGTTCGTTCATATAGCAAGTATCTTGGAGACTATAAATACATATGAAATAAAATTACCATTGAAACATTTATTAAAATAGGGATAGTTCTCTTTCAACTACCATTCAAAGAAATAAGAATTGAAGAATGCATTCATACCCTGAGACAAATTTCTGTAACTGGTGTCAAAGAAACCGATGTGTAATAGTCATTTGCAAGTCTTGTCGCTAGGAAAGTGCTGCAGGGTCAGGATCTTTTCATAATGGAGAAGATGGTAGTTTCTGAAAGCAAGATCGGGATTTTACTGATACTCATCTGGACAGACAGACATTCCTGAGCAAATATTTTGCAGCAGATTTGTACGTAAATCAGTAAGATGATTAACGTTGTTATGAAGCCACGCGAAACATTCTTGCCACCTGACTCAACACTGAAAAGTTTCCTGATACGGCAGTATTTCCTAAATGACGAAGTGCAAAGAGGTATCACACACTGGCTTTGTTCTCAAGCGGTCGATTTCTTTGACACTGGTATACAGGAAACTGCCTCACAGTATGACACGTACTTCATTTCCAGTGGTTCTGAAGTTGACAGGTAGTTTGAAGAACTTAACTATTTCAATAAATGTTTCCAGGTAATTTTTTTTGCATCTCTTTTAGCCTCTAGGAAACTCATTTTTTGGGTGAACCTAATACAATATTAAAATAATGCTGATTTTGTTCTTAGATGCCAGGCATTCTATGAATTGATTAAGCTATGCTATATATTGTTGGCAACGAATGTGTTTATCTGAAGCACCCTATGCTTTCTGAAATATCATTTTTTTTTTCAGTGGAAATCAAGATGGAGATTTGAAGCAAGTTTGCAACAAGTAAGTTAACCAATTTTGATCATAGCAATTCTTAATATTATTTGATTTTTTACACATTCTTTTATATATATTTAAAATTAGAGCCCCAAAATTAATTGCTCTGATAAAAGACCAATACATCGTGAATTTTTCATAATATTTCAAATTATATCAGTTTGATAAATTATTTTATAGGGTAGCACACATTGTAGAGAAAACATCTTTGCCCAATAAAATTTGTCACAGCATTATAGAAGATTTGAAAGATATCTTTGGAGAGGAAGTGAATCAGCACAAATTTGCTGTTCGATCATCTGCAACAGGTAAGAAAAACTTTTGGAATTCATATAAAAATGCTGTCTCCATAGAATTTATGAAATATTGTGACAGAAATTAAAATAAAAGGAAAAAATCACAGTTAATCACTTATCACATCACTTCTCATCACAGTTAATCTCCATAAATATGCCTTTCACATTTTTTTCGATAGCTTCGCTGTCATCTTTTATTGGAAAATAAAAAAAATATTTGAAAGAATAAATCATAAAGGAGATAATATAAAAAAATATTCTTTAGAAATTTTTTAAAAATAAATTACATAAATCATGATACTCATTAAGATAAGTGCATATCAACATTAACTATATAAATATATTGATTAACACATTTTTATTGCTTTCTTTTTGGTATAACAATCAGGAGAGGATACTGCATCAATGTCCGCAGCTGGTCAGATGGACACATTTCTTGGTGTTCAAGGCTTTAAAGAGGTGTGTATGCATATGCATGAAAACATAATTTTGCAAATGCGTGAATGTAACGGAGAAACTTGGAAATTAAATTCAATTTATTTTACACGAGATGCGTATTATGTACAAGAGAGAAGCAATAAGACTATGCTTAAGTCTGCATCGTGACACAAACGCAAAAGATCGAGAAATTTGTCCCTTCAGTAATTTTACTATGATACGTTGATAGAGATTTCTTTCCCACGTGTTGACTTAAGTAACGGAATCTTATGTATCTTTTTAAAAAGATGTACAGGTGTTAAGGATTGCTATTCCTTCCAGTGTGGGAACTACGGAGTCAGCAATTTTGTTCAGTGAGTGTTGGAAATAATTAAATAAAAAAAAGTGGGAAATGGATCAGGAAATAAGAGAACATTTTAGAACAATGTTAACACGGATTAATTAAAAATAAAAATTAGGAAATTAATTAGGATTTAAATTAAATTAAGGGATATCATTTCGTGTACATATGTATGCATAATGCATATGACTACAGAGAAAATTTTCAAATTAAAAAAATTTTTTTTTAGAAGAATCTATTTTCGCATTTTAAAGAAAGAGATATGAGATTTTATTAAATAAGAGAAAAAACTAACTGTAATGGTGTCAACATTTTTTAACTTCTTTCATGGTTTAAAAGAATAAAAAATTTCGATTTTAACTAGGAATTTGGAGCTCTGTGCAATTTATTTCACTTGAAATAGGATATTTATTTTGATAAAATTTAATGCAAATCTTCTTCACATGCAAATTATTTTCTTTTTAGAATTTTCGAGAGAGTAGTAAAAATAAGAATAATAAAAAATCATTAAAAGTCAATTATTTAATATAAAATGAAATATTTCGTGTAAAATCTCACTTCCCAAAAGAAGATAATTCTTATATATTAGAAAATATGTTGCAGCTGAGTTGTTGTATAATAAATTATTTTGTCAAATTAAAAAAAATTAAGATACACATTTTAATGAAATCTGTATGAATGAACAGTTGTAAAAGGAAAAAATATATCTCAACAGTCATGCCATGGCATAGACAGAAGACAGATAGACAGAATGCATGTCATGGCAATGTCGGCCATTACTTGAGAAAGTCCCTTCCATTTTGCTCCTATATCTCTTAACTGTCAAGAGGTCTCTGAAAAATACAGGGAAAGAGGAGAGATCATGCAGCAGAGTATCTTTCGAAATTTTAATTATAAAATTTTATAGGTACATCGAGATTCTGTTAAATCACAAATTCTAGATATTCTTATTTCTAATTTTCTGAAAGAGTCTGGAGCTGGAAGCTTTTATCAAATGAAAAAGCCGCCATAGCAATGGACATGTCATATTCAGAACAGAATGATGATGAACTTTCGCATATATTTGAATAAAGAAAACAGAGGCTGTCTGGCAAATTGATGGTTTAGCTCTTTCAATTCTGAAGTGCCCAAAATGCCTAGTTGGTGAAGAATGGCGATCGCTCGAAATTTCCCCCTCTTCAGCAATGAATTTTCTTAGGTTCCTCAAAGGAAACCCGAATAGATATTCCCTACCCTCTTTTATATCAAACAGTTATTGCGATATTTCAATTGTGTGTGAGTGTGTGAAATTGAAACTGATGTACATTAAAATAGAAACTGAGGCGTTTTCGGTATTCTGATGTCCTGTAAGTTTGAAGCTCATGGTATTCTGAGGGATAGAGATGACATATTGCAGCCCCCCTTTTTTTTTTTCAAAGGGATGAGCTACCCTTGGATCATTTTTATAGACATAGACTAGCATATCGAGATGAGATTCCACTTATTGGCGATAATCTTGAAAGTGATAATATTTTCTCTCCACACATCGTAACCTAATCTGAGTATATCCGGTACTTTGATATTCTTATCGTAATTATTACTCATACTTTTTATCAAACTTATTGCATTTACTTTGAAGAAATTATGCTATTGTTGGAAGAGTAATTAAACTAACATTAGAAAAGTAATCATACTCCTAATTTAGTTATTTTTTTATATATATCTTAGCTATTGTTCTATATAATTTTTTATATCCACAAAAATTCTTCCATAAAATATTTTTAAAATTCATTTCATTTTCATCCATTATAGATATTTACTGCCATAAAAAAATGTTGGGCTTCTCAATTTGGTCATATTGCAGTGGAATACAAAAGGTAAAGAGATAGTTTTACTCGTTCTTTTATAAATTTTGATTTATGAGAGAAATAAATGTATATTAAATTATTACAAGTCTAAAACATTGTTTAAATCTGACTTTTGGAATCCGTTGCGCATAGCCTGACCCTACAGTTCAGCATAAAATAAAGTGTAATTAGATGTTTGATAAACATGCGAACAGCTTATTTCATATGATTATGAAGATATGGTTAAATTTATTAATTCAACGAAAATTTGTGCATTTTAAACATGCGCATGACTGACAGCTCAATGGTTAGGACAAACGACCGAAAAAAATTAAATTTGTTATTTTTTATCGCACTTTTCTATAATTAACACTATTCTATAAAACTAATTACTTTAATTCATCGTTTTATGGAAAGGTTTTTGTAAACCTGAGTTTTGAATGAAGCAATGTTTGAAATTTATTGCCTTTATTCCTTGCAGTAACGTTATATTCTATAAAACAGCCTTTATTAATAGAATTAATATAGCTGAAATTTCAGTCACGTGATAAACTTAAATACATATGTCACTAACATTTAACCGCATGTACAATCTTTTAACTTTGTATTCTTTTATAAGAATAGTCAAATATATAATCGTAACAAAGTTTAAATTGATAACTCAAACACGCATTGATTTAAATAAATGAGATTTGTTTCATGATCTTTTTAATAAAAATGCAGGTCTTTGTCAAATTTTGGTTTCAATTGATCGGAAAAACACATATATTCGGTTTTCTTCATGCCATTATGAAGCACATACAACTCTCTTGAGCAGAACCTGAAAATAAAAATCTGAGTACCTGTCACATCGTAGCCTTTATGGCCTTACGTGACGGAAAGGATAACTTTTATTCAAGAATAAGCAAGAAAATTTCGGGGTGACCATTTCATTGATTTTATTCAGTAATAAATATTCTATTCATTTTATGAGGTGAATTGTTCTCCGAATTATAATTTAGAAATTGTAGTTTATGAATATTATCATCTGTAATTCTTTTTAGACGTAATGGTCAAATTTTGAATTCTCCGATGGCCGTGGTCATCCAAGATATGGTGGCTTGCGAAGTTTCAGGAGTCATGTTCACATGTGATCCGGTTACTAATAATCCATCCGTCATCACCATCACAGCCAATTATGGTCTGGGAGAGGTAATAAAATATAGATTTTTCTATTATTATAAAAATGTGGTAGGAAGAAAGTTCAAAGAACATTACACTTTCTTTCATATTTCTTAAAAATGGATCCCAGATATATAACTCCAGAGTTATAAGTTCCATGTATGGAGAAATCTCTATTAACTGAACATTTTCTTGGGCCTCTTTCTGTACACTATTTCTGAAATTTCTAATTGCAAACGAAACTTTTCGCATGAAAATTATGTATGCCCATAGAAGTCAGAAAAAAATGCGTTCGTTTGTTCGTTTGAAGGAAATTAAATCAACACTGTTTTACTGAATCTTTTTTCAATAGAAATTCATTGAAGCCCGGGTTTATGAAAAAGTGATGAATATTTACTGGTAAAGCATATATTATTATTTAGCTTCTATTCTAGATATTTTTACTAAATTAGAGAGAAATTTTTAATTCAAAATTCAACTTTAAATTAAGTTAGAAATAGTAAATTTGAAACAATATATATTTGATGAATGATTGTTGTATTATAATATTTCTGTATTTTAAACAAGAGTACCTAGAAAAACAAGCTTCATTCGGCAGTTTTTTTTTTTTTGAGAAAATATTTAGATGCGAATCAGATACCGATTACATGTGAAAATTTTTCATTCGTACCTACATATGAACTGTCATTTAAATAAAAAAAATGATGAATGCATTTAGTTTAACACGTTATTCGAATTGGTTAACTAATAATTGCATTTTTGCTATTGGATGTGAGCCGGACATACTTGTATTCGGACAATGACATACAGCGCCATCTCACAAAATTTTGAGGTACCAGTGGATTATCATCCTATGGCAACAATGTAAACACAACGAAAATTTACGAAATGGCGCTATATGACATTGATATTGTCAGTAAGAGCAGATAAAAAAAAGTTCTAATAATTATAAAAAAGTTTTTTTTTTTGTGTGTGTAAAATCTTGTTTTTTCTGGAAAGGCACTTATATAGATAAACTTAAAAAGCAAATCCTTATCTAAATATAAAAGTTGATTAAAATCGTTAGAGTCCTTTCCGAGATACACGAAATGCATTTATATACATATAAGAATGACTCGTTTAAATTGTAAGATTTGGCTCTAAATATTTTAATTTTATATAACAATGCCTTATTTATTGAAATATGATTGGTAACATTTGCCCTTTCTCATGTTTTACTATACAAGAAATGCCGATCTAAAAACAAATTAAACTTCAAAATATATTAGTATC
>JAPMOR010019989.1:0-18096 GCA_026543865.1 Argiope aurantia
TTTAACAGTCTAAAAGTTCAATATGGATGAACAAGCTGATCGGCAAAGGTGGCTAAATCAATAATAAAACCCCTCCCGAAGAAAGTCATTATTGCTTGAAATCATGCTCTTTTATTTGAATTCATTTTGGGATTCAGTAAATGGAAGTACTGAAACATAAATATTTAGAAATAATTTGGTGTCATTTAGAAAGATAGAATTAGAATATTTAGAAATAATTTGGTGTTATTTAGAAAGATAGAATATTTAGAAATAATTTGGTGTCATTTAAAAAGATAGAATTAGAATATTTAGAAATAATTTGGTGTCATTTAGAAAGATAGAATTAGAATATTTAGAAATAATTTGGTATCGTTTTTTGAATTTTTCTTAATTGTTGGAAATTCAATCAAAATGGAGCATAAACAAAACAGGTGCTAACGTAAAACATAATACATAGTATTAACATTAAATGACCTTTCTAGTTAAAAAAAATGTGGGGAAATATTTGATTATTAGAGAATTTATTCTTGAAAAAAAATTACAAAACAAAGAAAAGATAACAAATTCACCAAATTTAACTCTTATTTTCTGAAAATATAAATCTGCAAATTTTCAGCCCTATACAAAAGAGCGCGATTTTCTAGATTGGCGGGTATAGACATATAATCGAAATTTTTGTGAACAATTTTGATTATTTCGTCGCTACTAATGCAATTATTTTAAAGTTTTTTTAAGGTATTAATAACATATATAATAATATTGAATACATTTGAAGTGGTCTCGCCAAATCTTTCTCACTTATTCTGTAATAATGGTGTTATCTCACTTTTATTACAGAGAAGGTCTTCCATAACATGGGTGTACAATAATTAAGAGATATTTATCTTTCACGTGAATTTAGAATTTTTACTGAATCTATCGTGATTCTTGGGAAGTATTTTGGCGATTAATCCCTGTCAAATGGTTAATAGTGTTCAAAAATCAAATTTGTAATTCAGAGAGAATTTTCCAGCTGACTGAAATCAATATTGGATACAAAACTACAACTGTTGTCACAAAATTATATACGAAATTTGATATATTTAAGTCATTATGTTTTTGAATTATCACTTTAACATGTTTCTAATAGTAAAGGCCGATAGGTGACCAATCCTTTGTTGGATTTGGCCAAAACGTTTGACAGATGTCTAGACTATAGAAGTTAAACCTGTATACCTAATCTTATCCATCTAGCTCTATTAGTTTTGTAGTTATTATGTAAGTTTATATTCGAACAGTGAAACACAGATTTCTTCAAATGAATTTCGTTCAAAATTTGATAAATATCTACAAATTTGGTGTAAAAACCGTATAAAAAATTTCATTAGTCTAGCTTAAAGCGTTTCTGAGATATCTTTGTCACATCATTGTAAGAGACAGAATAACCCTTGATTACTAAGTATGCATTTCAGATTTTATTCTGTTTCTATGCGTATAAATAGACATTTAATTTAAAAATTCTTCATTAAAACAATCTTCTGGTGAGATTATTGTCTTCGAATATCAAATACAGCATTATAAAATGAGTTAAACTCAGTGAATATTATTTCACTTCTGGTATGACAAACAAAACAAAAGAAATTCGTCGCGCTTTTTTTCTCACGTTTTCTTCTTTAGAGATAGCGAAAAATAGTTACTGAAGTAGAGGATTTGTAAATTTTAGAAAGAGAAAAAAAAAAAAAAATGGCGTAAAATCAAAGCTTGGCGCTGTTTAAACTAATTTGTAGATTTCTATCAAATTTTGAATAAAATCCGTCTCCGAATCCGTCTGTCAAATTTGGAGGCAAATGAAACAATGCATTGACTGTCTATCAGTCTGTACTTTCAGAAACTTGCAAACACGATAGTTAAAAGAATGTAATGACTTAAGTATATCAAATTTGGTATGGGATTTTGTGACTACAAGTGCAGTTTTGTGTCAAATCTTTGTATAAATCGATTGAGAAAAATATATCTAAAGCACAAATTCGATTTTCGGATTCTATTAACAACACGCCAGGGATTAATCGCCAAAATGCTCACCAAAGTTGGTACGATAGATTCAGTAAAAATGGTAAATGCACTCGAAGTAAGATTTCGTAACTGTTGTACGCCAGTGTCATATAAGGCGTTTTCTGGCCGAATAAGTATGTTAGAGAGTATGTGAGAAAATTTCGGGGAAACCACTCCCGCTGGTTAATCTTAAAATATTGTGATCATTATCTTTGGGAAGTAGCATTTTGGGAAGTAATTACGTAGAACGCAGAAATATCATTTAATTTTTAATTAATTAAAATTTAAAAGAAAAGCGCACCCAAAGTGCATATTCCCATCCTTTAAAGCATGCTTGTGCCAAATTTAGTAGCTCTTAGATCAAAAGGAACAGCTCTATAGAGCGTCAACAAATTCACATAAACACACATTCTTCGTTATTATAAGTAGAGATAAAGGAATTAGCATTTAGCATAAGTATTCGAATATATCCCAAATATTGTAAACGTCACGCAAACTGTGATTCTTACAATTTTAATAATATCTAAAATAACTCGAATATAATAAATGAAACTTACCTTAAAGATTTTAACAAATTTGTAAAGATGATCGCTAGACAAATATTGACTTTTCTGAAGATTTGATTGACACGCAGTTATACAAAAACGAAACACGAAACAAAATAAAACTCGACAGAAAATTCTCTACAAGTCTTGAAGCTGAAATGTTTAGCTTTTCTGTTTTTGTTTCTATTTATAGTAAACGGACAATGTTTTTGTGATTATTTCTGGAACTAAACTAAATCCGTCATTGGTTAGCGGTATTTCTTTCATCCAAGATATGTTCTGTGGTTGGCTGAGAATGACAGAAGATTATTGGTGATAACGTATAGAAGAACAGAAGTATTTAGCTGACACTTTGCATTTTCAAAAGATTTAAACAGGCGTTCTATGTACGAATATGATTAGTGCACGTAGATAAGGTATGATAAGAATTTATCTTGATATTTTATTAAAACTGAATGATAAATATATAGATGTTTGAAAAAATTTATCTTTAAACCAATGAAAGGCATTTTGCACTAGATTCTCTATTTAAAGTTACACAGCGGCCATATTCACCAAACAGGGAGTCTATTCGAGATTCAATCAGTTGATTCTTTTATTCACCAAACTGTGAATCTACTCGCTAGTCGATCATTTGATTCTTTTACTCACCAAACAGTGAGTCTACTCCCGAATCAATCAGTTGATGATTTTATTCACCAACCGCTGAGTCTACTCGTGGTTCAGTCAGTTGATTCTTTTATTCACTAACTAGTCCGTCAACTCGCCAGTCAATAAGTGGATTCCTTTATTCATCAAACAGTGAATCTACTCGTGAATCAATCATTTGATTCCTTTATTCATCAAACAGTGAGTCTAATCGTGAATCAATCATTTGATTCCTTTATTCATCAAACATTGAGTCTACTCCCGAGTCAATCATTTGATTCCTTTATTCATGAAACAGTGAGTCTACTCCCGAGTCAATTAGTTGATTTCTTTATTCATGAAAGAGTGAGTCTACTCGTGAATCAATCAGTTTATTCCTTTATTCACCGAAGGAAGAAGCCTTTTTATAGGAGTAGACCAGAAAATTTCGGGGTGACCCCTCTTTAGATACCGAATTCTCAACCAAATTGCATATATTTAGATCTTTGCGTTTTGTATTTATCCTGTGGGCTTGCATTTGAGCATATTGTCGAACTGTCTGTAAATAGATCTCGCTAAAAATTTGATGGAGATATACAAATTTGGTGCAAACACCATATACTAAATTTCATCCATTTAGCTCAAAAACGTTTTTGAGTGATCATATTCACTGATGGACAACCATAATTCCAAAAATGTCTTTCAAAATCAGGGAAATCTGAAATGTGAGATTCGTCAAAATCTTGAAGTCGAATTTGTTGGAGATTACAATACTTTTTCTTTCTATACTCATATACGAAAAAATATTTAATCCAATACCTTTTATCTATGAAAAATATACCAAAACTACAGTAAAATACATTTTCCCAAAATTATATTTAGAGAGGGAGAGAATTAGATATATAGATAAACACAGATATAGATATGTAACATAATTTTGCAGATCGGTGGCCGAAAAGTGAAATTTAAGCTTCATTTTATTTCTTCATGGGAGGGGAAGATTTGTATTTGGGGACTCAATGTGTGACACGTCCGTTCGCTTCAAAATATAAGATAAAAGTGACAGAAATGTTTCCCTTTAGTGATTTTGCTAATAGATTCTGATATGGAATTCTTTGACAAGTATTGATTTAGTAAAGAGAATCTGAAAGGTATGCGTGGGCGTTAGGGATTTTATCTCTTCTCTCGGAACGTGAGAACTTAAAGTGTCAGCCAATTTTTTAGTCGTGTATTAGAAATAATTAAATTTAAAAAGTGGGTTGTGGATCAAGAAATAAGAGAACATTTTAGAGCAAATAAATTGGGGCTAATCTAAGACAAAAATTAGGAATTTAATTAGGATATAAACTAAGTTAAGAGATATCATTATAAACATATATATATAGAAAGAAAACCACTAAAATCTTAAGAAAACAGCCACTGAGAAATTATTCTTCTCAACTTTTATGATACATAGAATCTGATCTGTTTAATATGATTTGATTGAAAAAATGGCAAAAGTATTCATAAAATGGCTTATTTATGTTTTTTAATTGCTTCTAGCTTGCTTTTTCTTTATTTCATATATTCTTAATAATTCGTGCTCTTCACAAATGCTGAATTTTGTTTCATTTATTTAACTATCGTATGCTGGCTAATATCCTCACCAATTTTCCTTGTCAATTTGAGTTCCAAGATGAATGCTCAATTTCTAGAATCTCCCGATGGAAGCACAGAAAATCTGTTCATAATCTGCTTAGTATGATTTTAAAAGAAAAATGGCGAAAATATTAATAAAATGCCTTATTTATGCTTCTTTAATTTTTCTGACTTTTTGTTTATTTCATACTAGCCGCTTTTGGCGACCAGCCGGTTCGCCAATCTTAATGCACGTTAAAATTTTAATAATTAAATATTTAATGGAACTCCCATTTTAATTGCTTCTTCATCAAAATATTTTAAAACTGCAAATTTTAATAGTCATATAATTTACTCATAATATTATAAAGGTCTTCAGCCATAACGTAATATGTATCTCTCTAATTTTCTGTTAACTCCCGTAGAATTTATGCTTTAAATTAAAGTGGAAATGATTAAACTGCAATAAATATAATATTTTTTTTTTCTGAAACGAAGCATTTTTTTTTTAAATATGAGTACTAAAAACAGAGTCGCTGAGTATTTAAACCTGAGTAATGGGCACTAAAGAATATTTTTCTTAATTCATGTAATATCTCAAGAAGTTTTCAACAAATTTTCTCAGATTCATCATGAACAGATCGATTAATTGACAATGTTTAGTTTTAAATGCATCAAGCACTAAGAAAATAAACAGAATCGTTTGAAATAATTTGTCGAAAACATATTAAGCCTTCAAAACCAAGTCCGTATCCGTTGTCAACAATCAGAACACAATGCGCATGCTTGAATTTTCAACTCCAATTATGGTAACGCAAATGCTTGAATTTTCTACGCCAGTTACGGTAACGCTATGCAGATTAGAAATTTTTAATTTCCTTTATACTGTGTTATTTTAATTCAAAAGTACTTCAGAATGAATCTGAAAGATCGATTAATTAACAATGTTTAATTTTAAATGCATCAAACATTAAGCAAATACACAGAATAGAATCCTTTGAAATAATCTGCCGAAAATTTCTTAAGCCTATCATCCTCTTTAGCATGGGAAAAAAAACAACTGAAGCCTTACTCATTTGGCGGTGGGGAAATGAAAAGATTTTTTTTTGGCAGGAAAGTTAGATTTTAATTAATAATTAGCATTCTAATTAAAAATTCAAAAAAAAAGGGACCCGATACACATTTTCGACCTCCAAGTTATGCATGTGCCAAATTTGGTAACTGTAGGTCGAACGGTCTGGCCTGTCTCATTTATTTAATTATCGTATGCTGGCCATTATCTTCACCCCTTTCCCTTATCAACTTGAATTCTAGAATGCACGTTCTATTTCTGGAATCTCCCAAAGAAAGCACAGAAAATCTGGTCATTCAGTTTAATCAAAAGTGAGAACAAACAATAAAAGTGAGAACTGATAAGACCCACATTTCGGTAGGTTGAAAAAACAGTTGTTCTTTGAAAGAAAGTGTCCGCTTAGACTTTGGTAAGATATTAGCATTAGATATTGAATAAAGGCTGCGAAAAAAAAAGCTAAAAGAAAGAAGGGGCGGGGGAGGTCAGATTTTGTGGAGCATTTTGCAAAGCTGATAAGAGTTTTTAGGATCAACAGGTAAGAGATAAAGCTTTTTCAGCTCTTTTGATAAGTATTTTACTTTTGGCCAAGCTGAAAACGAATGTGGAACTTTAGGGGCGGTCCGACCGAAACGATGCGTGTGGTTTTTCTTATTGACATTCTCTTCTTGACCGCTCCGATGACAAATCAGGAATTACTCATGCAGTGCGTTCTCACCTGCTTTGAAATCAACTCAACTCCAGAACCATCCCATTCCGGTTACAGAAATATTCCCTTAGCCGAGATGTATTTATAAGAGAGCGAAAATATAGAATAAAGGAGCGGTATTTTCTTCAAAATGTATAGCACTATGTGTGTGTGTTTGGAGACCTGTTTATCAGAACCTTATTGCTAACTACCATGGAACGAATATTTTTTGAAGATAAAAATGTTCACCATGGAATGATTATAATTATTAATTTTAAATTGTATGCAAATATCTGATGTTTTTTGAGTTTGTCCGCAATAATTCCCTGAATGATGATTGCACAAAAAAATCGCGTCATCTCAAAATTTGATTATTTTTTTTGTATTGATTTCTTATTTTTGATTATACGTATTTAATTCATACGTATTAAATTTTCCTAAACTTGTTGCCATGAAATCCAAACCATTTTCTCTGCATCATCAAATATGTAATCACGGGATTTTCTTTTACTGTTGAAAGCTAAAGAAGAAGGATTTTGTTTAACATCAGTGCAATTTAGTAAACGAATAAAAAAGTGAAATTTACAATTCCTTAGACTATAAATGAATCTCCATTAGAAAGATTTGCGCCTACAATGAACAAACAGAACTGTAAGACAATTAAATAACACGACTCTAATGTCTTGGTTTGGGTCTACCCCACAACGACGCGCCTACCCGAAAGGGTGTAAGACCTTGAAAGTCGCCGGGGAGAGAACCATTATTTATTTACTGAAAGGCTTACAGTCTTCGCCAGAATAGGGCGGTAAATAAGGGTATACATTATAGTTCATTTGACCAAAATAAAATATTTAAATTAAATAGTAAGCGAACCAATTCAGGGGTCAGGAGATTAAGTTGAAAAGCACATATAGAAAATAGTAACACATATAAACATAAAAAAAATATCACAATGTCCAAAGGATGAAAGACACAATAGATATAGCAGTATAGTAGACATAGACATATCAAATATTGTAACGATATCTAAAATTATATATCTATCCCATTATATAAAGTGAATGACGCAAATGCAAAGGCAAAGGTGAGTTTAGTTTGGTTTAGTTATATTAACGTCTCGTTATAAAGCAACACTAGGGCTATTTTGGGACGGATCTGGTAATTTTGAACCGCAGTCAGATGACGAGGATGACACCTGAGCTGGCACACCCCTCTCTACACCACACCAACAGGAGGACGTTTGGCATGACGGATTTAACGTGCAACAGACCCCTTTACACGACGGTTCTTCGGTGGAATCATGTCTCGAACCTGAACCCTATGGCTTACAAGCCGAAATCTTGCCACCGCGGCCCCACAAAGGTGAAAATACACAGCAGATTTAGAATAACAAACACATAAAAAAAAGCAGCACCACTAGAAGGTAAATCAAGAATATGAGCAGAAACGTAAAAAGTTTTTAATAGCTATAATCCTACATAAAAATACAACAACAACTAGAAGCTGTGCCAGAATAATTACATAAATAAAGAATCAATTAAAACAGGACTGCAAACAACCCAAAACACAGATCCAACATCCTAGCCTCTTTTGAATTTTCTTACAAATATCTATCTTAAAACCTCGAATTCGAATTTTTTGACTATTACTATACTTTCTCTATACGAAGTATGAGAGAAAATAAAAATAAGGGAATTAAGAGGTGAACAAGTTTTCGATGATTTTCCGTTACATCTTTCAATAATATTATCTCTTAAAAATTATTTTTACACTAATATAAAATTTAAAAAAAATTATATCGTTTAATGATACCAATTATATTTTAGAACAATATTTCTCTTTTTTAATAAGTTTTTTTTAAATAATTTGAAATACAATCTGTAATAATATTTTCATTATTATGATGAAATTCGGACTAATTAATTTTATTATTGCATCAGAACCATTTCTGACAGTGTCAAAATTAAGATCAAAAATTACTTTCTGTACTTATTACCTCCGATGTAAGACGATTGAAAGACGCCTAAAATTTACTCCAATGATGTTATTTCAGTCTATTTTCAATCAAAATTCGTAATTAATATTTTAAATATATTGAAATTAAAAAGCTAACAACTTGCATTATTTGAAAAAATAGTCATTGAGCTAACGCATGAACATTTTGTTATGTTCATAACTTAGTTCTTTCAAACAAATCATGAGAAATCTTAATCTGAAAAGGCGACGAATCCCAAAACGGTAAAGCACTAAACGAAGAACAAATGACTTCCCCCCCCCCCCTACACACTTTCCTCTATTATTATATTAGGTAGATATTTTATTAGATCACGGGCATCTAAGTTTAGTTTAGTTTAGTTATATTAACGTCCCGTTTAAAGCACCACTTGGGCTATTTTGGGACGGACCTCGTAATTTTGAACCACGGTCAGATGACGAGGACGACACCTGAGCTGGCACCCCCCTCTCCACACCACACCACACCAGCGGGAGGACGTTTGGTCAGAACGGAATTAGCGTGCAACAGACCCCCTTACACGACGGTTCTTCGGTGGAATCGGGTCTCGAACCTGGAATCCTTTGGTTCCGAAGCCGAGACCTTACCACCAGGCCACCGATTCCTGGTTTCAGCTTTGATGACACATCAAATTGTTTTTGTCTATGACGCTCAAATTTGTTATATCATTTTAAAGCTATACCTATAAAGATGTACTGGAGCGATTTCGTCGATTCGAAAAGGATATAGTACTCAATAATGTAGTAATCCCATAAGAAACTGTACAAGTTTTTCAGCAATTTTATTATATTTGTTGCTATGCTATTTGATAAAAGTATTTTACCGTTTTTAATATTAAAAAAGTAAAGTTATTTTTTTATAATGTTTTTTGTAATTTTTTTTCTTGCTATTTTGTAAGAGTATTTTACTGTTTTCAATATTTAAAAAAGTAGAGTTATTTTTTTTATAATGTTTTTTTGTAATTCTATTTCCCCCCTCCCCCATTTCTACTTTTTCTTCCATACACAATTGGTTTTATTTGCTGATACTAACTGTTTTGAAAAATAAAAATTAATCATCGGGTTGTTTTTGTCACACCGTAACCTTGAAGCACCTGCTGTAAAAGAAAACCAAAAGAGGGGCAAGGATAAAGGTCACGTGAAGGTCAGGGTCGCTGTACTATGATTCACGTCGGAGCTCTATGGCTTTCGGAGAAACTGAATCATCAGGCATTCGTTCTAGTTATTTGAAATGGCATTGTAAGAATTGAATTTCTAAAACATAAAATAAATATATATATATTATTAATTTCGGCAAAAAAAAATAATAATAAATGGATACTTGTCCTACGGAAATTTTAAAATTGAAGGTGGTTATATAATGCTGCTAAAAGTTTTCACATTCGTGGCGTAAATTTTAAGGCGTAAATTTAAAATTAATAATTAAAAATTTTAAGGCCCAATTTTGCTCGAAAACGAAACAAAATTTCTACTAATAATAATAACGAATGTGTGAGTGTAGATGCTCAACAGGGCCGTTATACCTATAATCAAATTTAGCCTTATAGAGGGTGCGGCACAAAAACTCGAGCAAAATTTTTACATCATGGAAAAGAAGTTAATTAATTTCTTTTTAATTTTTCTTTCATTCCTTTTTGTCTACCACTTCAATTATAACATATTTTATAATGTATCTTTTAGTTTACGAACTGTTTTTTGGCTTTTTTTACAATGCCAAGCAAAAGATATGCTATTTTAAAGTTTAAGCAAGGAAAACGAAAAGTATGAAGTCGTTCGTTTGCTTAATGTGCCTCGGTAAACAGTGTCTAATACAATCTGTCGTTTCAAAGAGCTTGGCAATGATAGACAAAGTCCTGGAAGTGAATGATAACGTATGGCGAACGCTTTCAGTAGCCGTAAGATTATCGAAAAGCAAGTTTAATGAAATTTGAAGGTTTCCATTAGAAGATCGCTCGTGAATTGTAAATAAGGGACCGATCAGTGCAACTAATGGCAAAATCAGAGCTTGGACTGAAGCCTTACAAGGTCCAGAAAGTTAAACTTCTCACTGAATAAAACAAACCTCATGCGGCTCCAAAGATGCCGAAAACTTTTGAAGCGGGCCGCATGTCAGCACTGAGAGATATTCCTTTGCACTAATGATAAACTTTTTACCGTCCAAAAGCTCGTAACTCCTAGAACTATACGATTTGGTCTGTAGACTTACCAAGCACTTGAACATCGCAAAAATCCAAAGTTCGTAATGGTCTAGGTCGGAATTTGCGAAAGCTGCAAAACATCTCTAGTTTTGGGGGATGAAGAAGCTAAAATAATTCAAAAAGTATACCAGTGGGACATTCTAGAAGCTGTTATATTTCCGTGGGTCAAAGCACACTTCGGCAATGTAAAGTGGGAGTTTCAACAAGACTCTGTATCAGCTCACAAGCCCAAAAAGACAGAAGAGTGTTGGAAGGAACATTTTCTGGCCATGATATCATCTGGAGAATGCGCACAATACTCGCCGAATCTATATCCCATGATTAAAGTGTATAGTCCATTTTGGAGTCTAAGACTTGCACTAAGCCGCATGAAAGTTTGGCAATGGCTTCCGTGGCAACTAAAGCAATGGCTTCCGTGGGAATGGGATGGATTAAAGGAAGAAAACTTGCGGCCCATTGCTGAAAATTTCAATAAACGTTTGCGCCTCTGCATCACTGCAAAAGCCGGCCACTTTCAAACCAATTAAATTTATATATCAGTAAAAGTCTACTCTTTTTGTTATTTGTTATGTTTCGTTAATTAATTTATTTTTAATCAAGTTATATTAAAATCTGTTTGTCCGGGTTTTTCTGCCGCAGCCTGTATAACTTGGAGGATGGGAGTGAGCATCTCTGTGCGAATTGTTAGAAATTTGATTAGAATTTTAATTAACTAAAAATTAAGCGAAAACTATAACTTCAGAAAATATTATGGCTTAAAAAAGATTTTTATACCATCTTAAAATTCAAAAAAATTATCTTTTTGATTATATTAGTTTGATTGTCGAGCAAATTTTTCCTGAATTTCAGCAATTTTTTAAAGATTTATTTTATTTTTATACTTTATTTTCGTTATTTTTTATTTTATTTATTTATTTTAGCTTTCTTTTCAACAATAGTTTACATTTTTGCTGTAAAGTTCAAACCGCTTTCATCAAATATTGAATGACGTGATTTTCCTCCATTGTTGGAAGCGAAAGAAGGGCTCTGTTAGTTTAGGAGTACCAAAACTAATAGAACCCTTTTTCGGTTTTAGAGCTTTTTTTGTCGGTTTTAATGGCGACGAAAGAGCGCCAAGAAAACGTTTAGCCAAATTATAAAACTATACTCAAGTGTATAAATATATGTATAATAAATATGCACATAAATATAGATCAAGATCAAATCACGTGTGAATCACATGCTATATAGTCTGACGAATGAAATCGCCAAATTGGCGGGAAATTATTTCTTGGCGCTTCTTGGTCGCCGTTACAACCAATAAGTACCACTTTTTCTTCTACCTGTGCAGTTTACAAAACTAATAAAAAGCTGAAGTTAGAATAAAGCGAAAGTTTTACGGTGAATGAATAGACCTGTGATGTCATCGGATTGGTCTCCATTAGAAAGGTTCATGTATTCAGTGAGTGGAACATATACATGGCTTTTAAAATAGCATGGTTTTAATGAGAGACAATATGACGGAATCACGTGCATTAAGATATATCAATATGATTTGAATGCAATGAAATATAACTAATATCCTAATGAACCAGCAGATCGTCAAAGGCAACTAGACATAAAAATAGATGCGTGTTTATGAATCTGTATTGGTGTTCTATACACTTGAACGTTTAATCTAGAGCTATCAAACTTAACAATTATATACTTTAGAAGGGGATATGTCCTTTGGATCGATTTTTTGATATTTTAATTAGAATTTTAATTAATTAAAAATTGAATAAAACCTCTACGTCTTTTCCCTATAATTTCGATTTATTGCAAAAAAAAAAAAAAAAAAAAAAAAAAAAAAAAAAAAAAACTGATTTTTATACCATTTTAAAAGGCAAAAAGGTGTCTCTTTGATGATATCGATTATCAGACAAATCTTTCCTGAATTTCGAAAAATTAAATAAAAAAATGTACAACTTTAAATAATAGATTTGGTTGTTACAAAGAAATTAATACCGTATTCACTACTTCAGCTTTCAATAACATCTTTGAATTAAAATCACGTTACTGAATATTTGATGAAATAATGAAAACGGTTTGAGTTTTATGGCAACAATGAAAAAGCAATTTTGAAAATTATGCAAAATAAACAAATAAATGTCAAAATTTAGAAGGAAAAAAAAAAAACCCAATAATGATGGTCTTCCCAAAACTTTCTCGCATATAGTCTAATAAAATTGTGATGCTAAGGAACCCCTTCCATAGCATTGACGTTCAATAGCTACGAAATTAATTCTTGGCGTGAATTTAGCATTTAGAACCTATCGTGCCATTCTTGGCGAGATTTTTGGCGATTATTCCCTAGCATGCCGTTAATAATATTCGAAAATTGAACTAATGCTTTAGACATGTTTTTCTCAACCAAATTGAAACAAATATTTGACACAAAACTGCACTTGTAGTCATAAAATCCCATAGCATATTTGATATATTTTAGTCACTGCTTTTTTGAATTATCGCTTTTATAAGTTTCTAAAAGTACAGACCGATAGACACTCAACCCTTTGTTGAATGTCTGTCAGTGTCAGGATATGACTCACAATATGACAGGTGTCGACACTATAGATGCGAAATCTATGTACCGAATCTTATGGATCTAGCTCTCTTCGTTTTTCAGCTATCGTATTAACTTATATTCGAAAACTGGGCAGACGAACTTCTTGTGAACAGATTTTGTTCAAAATTAAATAAAAACCTGCAAATTTGGTGTATCTATACCAAACCTAATACCTAGACCTATACCAAATTCTAACCATCTACCTTAACCAGTTTACTGTTTCGACTTCTTGGAAAATACGTTATCTAAATTGTGTCGCAAAAATTTAGCGATGACGAGTAAACTCGTCAAACACGAGTAAACAGTCACAACAGGAAATTATGTTGTAATGAAGTGACTTTTATCTTTTTATTTATATAATCACATTTATTTATTTACTTAAACTAACATACATTTTTTTTGTACATGAAATATAAAAAATGCCGCCTCTTGAACACATGAAAAAAGGATTCTCATCCCAGTTTTTATCACCGGCGCACCACTTATTGAATAATCTAAAACAATTTATGGTTGCCTAATTACTTCTGGGACAACTAATACAACACAGTGATACATTTTAGAAAAACAATTCATATTATATGTGGCTTTTTTTATAATAATTATTAATAATCTTTTATTTGTTCCTTTGATTTCGACTTGGCCTCAAAATATTTTAAAACATCTCGAAATTTACGAATAGGTTTGAGTTTTAACTAAATAATTTGTAATTGAAACTGCAAATTATCACTACTTATTACTCCTGACGAATAAACTCGTCATAACACAAAATGTTGTACTTCTTCAATGACGAATATACTAGTTAAAATTAGTTAGTTCAATGGTTAAAGCGTTTTTGGGGGTTTTTTTTTTTTTTTTTTTTTTTTTTTTTGTAGCTGACAGATGGGCGGACATTTTCCAAAAATGTGTTTTTCGATTTATGGGAGGTCGAAAACGTAGAGATTTATCTAAATCTCGAGTTCGAAATTTTTTGACGTTTACGATACTTTCTTTACACTGTCTGTACGAGAAAGTAAAAATTATATGACTATTAATTAGTGTATCGTTATTTTTTTTAACTTTAAAATGCTGGGATGATTAATTTCGTACTCGGTAATTATTAAAAAATTTTAAAAATTTAAAAAAATGTCGAAATTTCCTTTTATTTTAAATTAAATAAAAACTTATTCCGAATTGCCAAACTCTCCAGAGTATATATGTGCTAAATATGATAGTTATAGGCCAAACGGCCTGACTTGTAGAATATACACTTTACTCAGACAAATGTTTTCCTTTATTATTAGGTAAATATACAATATTAAATGGATACTCGTTCAGTTTACAATAGCACATGATGGATATAGTATTATCCATTATTGGTGATAAAGATAACAAGTGGTGGCGAAGTGATAACGTGTTTAAATATTCTTTTAGAAACATTTTTATCTTTTTACGTAGGATTAGAGAAATGCGAAGCTGATTATCGTCTAGTTGATTGGGACCCCGCTTTCGCTGCAAGTACAGATAAGTGGTTTTTGAAGTGCTAGATAAATAGCTTGGGGAATCACTTTCTTTGAGAGGGGAGGTTATTTCACAATCCATTCCCCAAGGTATGAAGTTCATTTGTTGATTGTTTCTTAAATTGCTTCATTTCCATTTTCGGTAATCAGATATGGCGAAGTCAAATACGCATTTTTATTTATAGCATACAGGGGTGAGTACAAATGATGGACCCGATTAAAAAAATTAATAATATTTTCGAAACTACTGCGCATATTACAATAAATGATACATGAATTTAAAGAGAAATGCACCATGTTTTTTCAGTTACAAATGTTCGATGTGTGACCCTCTTGTTATATGGTATACGTCCAATCTATAATCCAATTTGTTCCAAACTTTTTGTAACATCTCTCTGTCAATGGTTCTGAATGCTGCACAAATGCTTCTTTAAGTTCTGGCAATTGGTGATACAATGTCTTGTCCCAATGATTTTGTTGTTGTTGTTGTTGTTGTTGTGGGGGTCATGTCAAAGATAACAGACAAAACAAAAGTGTATCAGAATCATAAACTGGCTTTGCAAATATTTCTTTCTTTATGCAACTCCAAAACATTGAATTTTAATGGCCAATTTGAATTCATGGAACCACAAAACAAATTGTAGCTTTTCCTTCGTTTGACGGCATTTTGATAATGGTTTTAAAATCACTATTTCTTCATTAATTGTGTTATCTGTTGGACGAAAAAAAAAGCCCTTAAGAACGTGATTATTCTATAGCAAAGTTTTTTTCTCTATTATATCTAATGATTCTTTTCTGATAATTTTTTAATCATGGAAGGATGTAATAACATCCCTTTAGGACAAACGGCTCTTTTTTTTTTTTTTTTTTGGCATGTTGATATTCTAGATATACAGAAAATATGACAGCTAAATGATAAATGTTACTATCTTAACTCTCTCCAAGATCGATAAAAACATTTGCAAGAATCATTATATGGCGCGATTTAAGGTTTCGATTACCTCAATTGATTTTATGTGGTTAATGTGGCTATTTTATAACCATCCAAGTTCACGAACTTCTGTTTTTGGCTGATTAGAATGATTTTGCTTGACGAACGCTATTTAAGACTTGCCCATTATACCGCTCTGTATATGAATCAACGACTAGATAGGGATGTCTCGACTTCCTGCTTTTCTCATATACGAAACTCACAAAAAGAAAGTACATATACGAAACTCACAAATAAACGAATTCGAAATTTTGACGAATCTCTAAGTCCGAAAAATTCGTTGGGACGCTGAGCCCGAAAATTATGTCTATCTGTCTCTACGCCCATGATAGCTCAAAAACGCTTTCAGCTAGATGGATGCATTTTATATCTGCTATATACAACAAATTTGTAACTTTCTATTAAATTTTGAACGAAATCCATTGGAAGAAAAATCTATCTATCCAAAGGAAAAGAGACTCAATAACTACAAAATGCAAAGAGCTGCATGAATATAATTCGGTATATAATTTTAGAAACCAAAGCGTGGTTTGGTTTGGTTATATTAACGTCCCGTTTTGAAGCAACACTAGGGCTATTTTGGGACGGACCTCGTAATTTTGAACCACGGTCAGATGACGAGGACGGCACCTGAGCTGGCACCCCCCTCTCCACACCACACCACACCAGCGGGAGGACGCTTGGTCATGACGGATTTAGCGGGCAACTGACCCCTTACACGACGGTTCTTCGGTGGAATCGGGTCACGAACCTGAAACCCTCCGGTTACGAAGCCGAGACCTTACCACCAGGCCACCGCGGCCCAACCAAAGCGCGGATCCACCACAAATAGGAAACCAAATTCGCTAAGGGGTTGACTGTCTGTCAGTCTGTGTATTTGTTTTCTGCAAATACCATAACTCTAAAACGCAAAGATTTATATGGAATAGGATCTTGTTACTGGAATCGCAGTTTTGTTGCAAATCGGTCGACAAGGGAGTGTTCAAAACACATATTCGATTTTAATCATTACATTACGAAGCATAAGACGTTCATGCGCGAGAAATACACACACACACACATACACAAAAGCATTCATTATGATTACGCTTCGTCCAAGGTTTTGAATTTTTGTTCAAATCGGTCGACAAAGAAGCGTTCAAAACACACGCTCACTTTCGTTCATTACGTCGCGAAGCATAAAACATTCATGCGTGAGAAAGAAAAAAAAAAGGTACTCATTATGATCACGATTGCTGGAAAAAGGCTTTATATTTTCCAATCTTCATTTTTCTAAATATTTAACGATGTCGCTATTCGTGTTTACATCCAATAATAATCTCATCCAATAATTAACGTCTCATATCTTCGAAAATAGTATTTTATTTTTGTATTAATATATTATTTCCCGTTTCGATTTTAATTACTTCAATGTCACCCCCACACCTCCGTTTACTTCTTTTCTTCTGTTATTTCGCCGCCGAACTTAAAAGGGGAGAAAGGACAGTAACTCCCTAAGGTGATATTCACAGAACAAACTGTAACAGCTTTCAGCGTTTCTCGGCATGCACCTGCAAAGACTGCTCCCCCTCAGCTGGGATTTAGCGTCAACCTGTGGAAAAGGTCTTTCAGTTCTTAACTCAACCCTCCTAATTTGACCAAACTCCCCGGATTTCGGCTTTCCGTCTGCCCAAGAAAAAATACTCTATATTTGTTCGTTTTCCAATAAAATGATGAAAAATGTAGCCTCTACCTCGATTTTTAAATCAGTATGTTATTTAAGGAAAAAAAAATGAATGTGTGTTGGAAAACAATTAAAGTTGAAATAAATGCAGTGAATAACTATTTCAAAGATATTTACAATCAGAATGATACGCATCTATAAGCTATTATATATTTTTTTCTTTAAAGCATTTTTTTTTTAAACAAAGAAAAAAAGCATTAAAAAGAATTTTTATCTTCCCCAAAATTAGACTAGGTTCAAAATATTTAATAACAAAATTTGTTTTAAAAAAAAAAAAAAAAAAAAAAAAAAGGGAAAAATAAAAAATAAAGAAAGAAAGAGTTTGTTGTTTTTAATAATGGAAGGTGTATTTTTTTTCAACCCGCAGCTAATAAATACTTCCTAATATATATAAAAAACAGAATTAATTTAAAAAGAAAAAAAAACCCTTTGTTTCTATTTTTTTCCCCCTTCAAAAAAATTACGGTCATTCAATGGTTAAATATTATGGCTATTTAAAACTTACTATGTCTAATATATCTCTTAAATA
>JAPMOR010019990.1:0-10548 GCA_026543865.1 Argiope aurantia
TTAAAAATAAAATGAATAATTAAAAATAAAATAAATAATTTATACAAAAGTGCTTGATTTTGAAAATACTGTAGAATTATTATATAAAAGAAAAATGATAGATCTCAAGTATGAAAAATTCGATTCCGAAAATACTGAAACTCTAGCTTCCGCAGAAATGTGTCGTATCTAATAAATTTTAAAAAACACAAATTTTATAATTTGAAATAGTAAAATTCTAAAACAATATTACTCTTTTGTCAAATATATTAAATCACGTTCCTATATATTTCATTTTCACTTTGGTATTTCAATATGTAATACAACAGTGAGTTTGCTTAAATAATATGCTATGAAAACGTAAAATTCGAGCAATTTTGAGTTTTAATAAATAAATAACAAATAATTTTTCGCAAACCTAATAATAATAGAATATAACTAAGATTAATCATTAATATATGTTAAAATATGAAATCAAATTGACAATTTCTTTAGAAAAAGGAATTCAAAATGCGTACTGTTTTTAGGGCGCAAAACGCCTAAATTTATCACTGAACAAGAAAAATTAAGCTCAGTTTATTTACTCAAAAATTGAAACATCATATAAAAAGGTTCTAAATTATACAAAAAAGGCGGAGTATTCCATTTAATTTTGAAATTTCTCATTATAATTTCAAATTACAACCAATTTTGTATAATCTCTTATATGATTTTCATATATTCTTCAACCTTCGCAAAGCTATAAATATAAAATTAGACGATAAGTTCAGACGAAATCAAACTAAACATAAGCCAGACTGGCCTTCAAACATCTGACACTTTTTGCAATTTATATGAATTACAATTGAACAGTCATTGAATAAATAACCTGTCCAGTTAAACTGAACAGTTTATTTTTGTTGCAGAAACATTATTTATTACAATTTCGCTAAGGTAGCAACGAAGCGCATGTCGGACAGATTATAAAAATAAAACTAACGACGTCTCGTCTATTTTAGCCATTGCGAAACTGTAGCATATATTAGAATATGTATAGTGACTTTCGGCATAATTTATATTTTGCTTTCATAATTCATAATTTATATAATTAAATTTTATTTAAACTTTTTTTAATTAATTCTGAATATTTTAATTAACAATTAGATTTTGAGTAATATTATATATATTTTAATAAAGAAATTGTCAGTAATCAGATAATTTGTAATTAATTTTAATTAAAAATGCATTCATAATATTTTATTAATTACAGTTTCTCTATAGAGCACTAATCCTTACACATATACGAATGCTATTTTTGTATTTATTTACAAAAAATATATAACAATAATTTTAATTAAATATAACAATATTATAATATATAACAATAATTCCTTGTTTTTAAATTGTTTGGATCTAGGAAAAACTTTAAAATCTCACTTCCAAAATTCCCAAGTCTGTAGTTTCGGCAGCACTTTTTTGATCCTCCTCAAACTGCGCTACAGTATGAATTTTTTGTTACTGATCATGCGCAGCAGTAGAAATCGGTGACTTAAATTTCTAAAGTCAACAGTCAATGTTTCTCAACGTTTCCTTTGAATATTAAAATATTTAAAAGAAATTAGTTAAACTGCTGATGGATTTAGATATTACATGCAAAATTAAATAATGATATTTTAAAAAAGTATAAAGAATGTTGAAGTTAGTTAGTAATATTTATGCCCATCCTATTTGTATTTAAGTAAAAACAAGCATTCCAAATTGGTAGGAAAATTTTCTTCTCAAATAGAAGTCTAGGGAAATATTTAAAATTGTAAAACGCTATCGTAATTTATTATTCTTTAATTTTTGTGTGCTTCATTAGTGCAATGCACGATATCTTTAATTTATTTCAGCATAATTCTTGTTCATATGACAGTAATGCAGATTTCATATTATACAGGAAATAATTGAGAAAAAAAGTGTTTCTTTCCTGGTTTGTTTTTATTTTTGAAAAAGAAATTCACTGTTATGAGAACATTTAGAATCCAAAATTTTTTCATTATATCAGTTTCGTTATTTTACGTGAGGTTGATTAAAACTGTCAGCTGTAAACAGGAAAAATTGCTCAATATGCATAACGTATAGTCATTCTACATCACAGAATGAAGCGCAACAAGTTTCAAAATAAAGGACAGAATCTCAAATCAACCGGGAAAAATATTACATTTGATTGTTTGTCCTTGCATGGAAAAATGTGCTAGGTTTATTCTGACTTTAGAAAAATTGTCCCGAATCGATTCTTTTTCACATATTATCTAACTTGGTTTGTTTTGGAATTTCAAAGATAGCATTCTTCAAGCAATATTTCTCTCATTTAATGAAGTAAGTGAATAAAATTTCAAAACTCTAGCACATGTTTTCAATATTTATGCACTATTTTTATATTTTCGAAACATATTTATCAATTAATCAATTAAACTATTTCCAATTCCATAGTAATGGCACCCCAAATGAAATTAAATATTCTATTTTTTAATTCTGAGATAACAAAAATGTGTTTTGAAAATTCTTGTTATTTAATTCATTATTAATTTATTATTCAGCAAATAATTCATATAATAATCATCAGTAAAAGATAGATTAGATTTATTCCTTTTAAAAAAGATCATTAGACACTTCATTTAACCAGAAATAGAATATATTCAACCCATTACAGCAAATAAAAACATTCAATAATTTATTTACTTCGAATATTGTTAATTTTCGTTACGCGTCCACCATTAGAGTTATTTAAAAAGAAATCAAACTTCCCAGTTAATTCTGAATACTTGGTGGTTTAATAAGCTTTTTTTTATTTTATTACGGCCAGATATTGTTCTATTGGGAACTTTTTTTATACTTTATTTTCAGAATTCACTGAGTAATGAAACAATTTGAAGAACAAAGGTTTTAATAACAATATGTGAAGCGGAAAAAGGTTTCAATAATATGTGAACTATTTGGATTTAATTATGATTTAATAATCATAATTACTGCCTTTATAAATTTTGCCTTTTAAGTATATAATATATTTTCGATTTGAAGCTTCATTTAGATATTCAAAAGCGAAACAAAATATTTTAAATCACAATTTTCTCACAAATATTGTTGTTTTAATTATTTAATTATAAAAATGTCTCAGATAAAGAACTTAACAATAACTTTTTGCTCTATTTTTTTATATGTTACAGTTAAAAATATCTATAGAGGCAAACCATAAAATCAAATAAATTATCATATTTAGACAATTCATTTGTTTTATTTTTAGTTAAATAATATTAATAGTTGTATTAGTTATTCTTCAAGACAGGCATAGCAACTCTTCAGAAATATATTTCGTATGATACCATATACATTTAAATAAAATATTTCATTTTATTGACTAATTTGTACATAAAAACAAAAATTAAATATCGAAATAAAACTAAATAATTGACACATATTTAAGATTTCTCAGATCTCGACAAAAAATAATAATAATAAAGATGGCAAAATATATTCAGTTGCCAAAATTTATCATCACATCTTTTTCATTTGATCATATAATATGATTGGTAAATGACTTAGGATCTCAAATGTGTTATCAAAATGAAAAATCCAGGATCAAAAATTTGAATACAATAAAATAAATAAATCACAAACTTGAATTTTATTAGAACCAAAAATAATTCTGATGCGTTCACAAAAAAGATATGGTGACTTAATTGCTAGCCAATATATCTCACATAATTTATTTTTTCACTAATTTTATTGCTACAACACTTCGTCCATCTTTCAAATTACAATAAATTCAGTTGCTACTGATTTTTATTTAGCATCAGTAGAATGATTGTGACTGAAATTGGCTCTAAAACTTCAAGCAAATACTTCTTTTTCTGTATCGTTTGACAAAGCTGAAGCACACACACTTTTCATATTTGATAGTGATACGTAATTGGACATAAAACGAGGATGTTAAGTTCCTAAGCAATTAAAACATCAAACAACCGTTACTTGTAAGCACTAAATGTTCCGAGAATCTGAACACTAAAAAACAAGAATCATTTCTTCTCAAAAATCCATTGTTCTTTTATGACCTCGATTCACTTCGTACCGTCTGGCGGGTTCAAATTGCTTCAATTAAACAATCATTTCTAGGTCCAGCTTTGAGGAGAAAGTTCCGCACATCCCTTTGTTGAGGTTGGTTAAAAATAAATTTGATAATTTTTGCATTTAATAAGGGAAAATTAGTTCCTTATTAAAGGTAAATATCAGGACACCTCAAGCGAAACTAAACAATGGATAGAGATAAACCGTAAAAAATGTTTTATTTAACATGGAATAATCTATGAAAGTTATTGACTGCTGAACTTAAGGATGTAATAGCATATACTCACAGAACATTTAACATCATAACGCTAGGTAATAGCTTCCATTGTTTTGTTTACATATTATGTTACGTGATAAGATATGTTAAAAGAATTCATAAATTTTTACTTCCTTCTGTTTAGACTTTCTTTTAACAAAATAAATTGTGTAATATTCTTCTTTAACTTTCACGTGTACTAATACAATAGAACCCGTTTTCAGTCAAGCTTTTTTATATAACGAAGTAAACTGAATATGTATTTGAGCTTTCCCTTATTGCATTTACGTATTAACACATGAGAAATTCACAAGACAAACAGGCATAAAAGTAATCTGGCAAATATTGCTTAAAATATTACATAATTATAACTTTGTGTTATGATCATATTTCACATTTATATAGTCAGTTTCACTTTTTATTTAGCATATTCACATGCACTCGTGCAGAAGGCTAATAAACAGTAAACCTTCTGACAGTGTTGGTCCAAATTTCCTTATCATCTACATTTTTAGAAATAAAACCATATTATGAGTATATCCATCTAAGTCATTAACACACAAAGAAGCAGACAAATAGACTAATATCCTCTTAGATAGATCCCCCCCCCCCTAATTTGATCGATCTAAGACTTAGGAGTAAAAATAACATACAAATAGATAGATGGAATAGCATAGATGTAACATTGTAGAACATAATTCTAAATTGTTACTATTAGTTTTCTAATTTAGGAAGGTTTAAAGTATGACAATTTTCAAATGTACCTTAAAAAATCATTTTTTTTTTTTACGATAATGATACTTTGCACCCTTTTTTTTAAACTTCGTATATAAAGAATTAACAAAAGAAAGAAAAATTTTAGGAGATGTTAAGATATTAATAATATTCTTGCATTAATTATATGCAAACAAATGTTTTCTTAATGCTTAAAAATTCCATACACTTATGTACCTATCAATGACAAAAATGATTTTAATACTTTTAAAATTATCAATAAATCGATGGATCTAATTCAATATTTATCTGGTTAGGGTGGTGCCATCTGGGAAAGAAGAGGAGGAAGAAACTATTTAAAATTTCTGTACTATTTATCATAATGAATCATAAATTAAATACTAAAACTTTCGTAATCACATAATGCCAAGAATCAATTATAGATTCAATAAGTTATCTTTTATTGGATGAACGTTTTTTTCGTACAAGAATTTTCAAACGTCGCCACAAATTTTCAATTGGATTGAGATCAGGCTGTTTCTTGGTCATGGTTAACATCTATGCCTTTATTTTGAAACCATGCTTTGCATACTTTTGCTGTGTGGCATGGAGTTGAAAAATAAATGGTACTTTGTTGGAAAAGAAATCCCTGATGGAAGGTATCAGTTTTGGTTCCAGAACATTTTCGATCACTTGAATTCGGTCCACACCATCTGCAGACATACATGCCCAAATCATGGCATTTGTTGTTGTTTTTATAGTTGCTTCAATGCAATCAGGATGAAGCGCTTCACCTACTCTACGTCTCACGTATTTCTACCATCACTACCAAAGAGCGATATTTTAGTTTCATCGCTCCAGATTACTTGCTTCCATTGATTTTCTGACCATTTAATTTGTTCTTTTGCTCACTTAACTCGTTTTTCGAGTTGCTTTTGATTTAAATATGGTTTTTTCCTTGGAATTCTAGCTTGTAGTCCAAATCCTGATAACCTTCTTCTTTTTGTTCGTGAACTTACTGCAATACCCGCTACATTCATTTCACATCTAATGGCATCTGATGAAATTTTTCTATCTTGAAGGCATAGCCGTTTAATTTTTCTATCGGCAGTAGCAATTGTGCATTTTTTTTTCTGCCTGATTTGGTCTTATTTTCCACTGATTTCGTTTTTTCATAACGTAAACAGAAATTTCATACACCAGAACAAGTCTGAACCACCAACTTGTCTTGCAATTTCAGCATAAGAGAGGTCATTTTCTCTTAATATGACTATTCGGCTTCTTTTTGTAGATGTCCAATCAGTTCTTCTTGTTGGTGTTGTTTGTTTAAAATTAGTCTAATTAAAAAAAAGGACTTAAAATATTCAAAAACAGCAATACTCTATTTAATTGTACTAGTATGATTCATTCCGCAAAATATTTCCACAAAAATAATTCTTTTACCATCCAAATAACCTAAATTATAGTTACAGACATTTGATGGGTCATCAGAACAGTGTTTGTGATTAGCTAGTACGCTTTTATTACAAAGCACGTCATTATTCAAAACGATTTGTGTTTTGATTCATGTTTTTTGTTCTACTAAAATGAGCGTAACTTTTTTTGTAATACAGATATTGTAATACTATTTTTGTTATTACATTTCACATTGAATTGCCTTTAATTTGATATTTAAACATTTGTATTTAAGTGAAAATTAATATATTCTACAAGCACGCAAAGTTGAAAAACATGAAATTTTCAAAAAATGTCCACACTTTTGGCCACCACTGTATATGTGTGTGTGTGTGATTGACACAGAAATATTTCAAAGAGGTTAAAATCCCACTCTTTATAACTAAACAAAAGACAATATTCAAAAAGATAACACAATTATACAAAGGCTTTTGTATCCATAAATCAAACAAAATAAATGCGGTTTATAAATATAAATGGCGAATAAAATCGATGATAATCAAAACAAAGCCTCTTTTTCATTCCAACAAACAGCATTCGAAATGAATTCCAAGACTTCGAAAGGTTTATATTAAGTCAAGAGCTGAAATCCAAGAAAGCACTTGAACCCATTCAACTTTCCGACAACAAAAATCTACTTAAAAAATTTGGCCAGTGCAGCGGGATTCTTTTCTTTTAACGCACAAAAGCGTCAGTTTATCAAAAAAATAAAACAAAGGGGCCAGTGCACAATGCTCCGGCATTTAACACTTGGAATGATAATCGGATGACATACTTCCTGGCTCATTTACACTTTGCAAGGCTGATGAGTACGGCAGTCGATGTTAATAGGTCACGTGCGGTCATTCAAGAGTGGCGGCATTATGGCAGAGCTGATAGCGAAAGCTCTTTTTTCTTTTTATTATTATTATTATTATTTCTTTATTTTTTTCGTGTTGGCAATTCCATGAATGAACCGTTTAGAGAAAGAGGTGAAAAACGGGTATCCTGATGCGTGGGAAAAGCTGAAAAGAATGCGAGAACATAACATAAATTAAAAAGAGGAGAGAGGGGAGATTGAGGGAAATAGCCTGTTATTTCGCTGGAGTGATTCAGCAGTGAAAATAATAGCTCGGTTTAGTGTTTTGGAAATCGGCGTAGCGTGTTATAGTAGAAAATTGGTTCGGTGTTTTTTCTAGAAATATGAAATACATACAGTAATTTATTATAGTGGAAACTCTAATCTATTGTTTAGGTATATAAAAAAAACATGCATAAAACAATGAAAGTTGAGAAATGGTATTTAGAAAATCGTAGAACTTTCCACTTGTAGTGAAGTTCATTCCAAATTCCAAGCGATCCAAGTTGCATTACTCATTATCATAATTCAGTTATCTTCATATACCTAAATTTATCGTTAAGTTGATTTATATGCTGAATAATAACTGTATATTTATGATAGAATTCAACTGGTATAGAAATATATTAAGTCATTCAGAAGGGATAAGTCATTCAGATTATGCAAGTATTATTTACAATCTTTTATTGCGAAACAATCATTAATTCATCATTTGAATCGTATCTGTATGAAAAAATATGATGCTTTTCATTAAAACTGGTTTGAAAGTTATGATTCCAAAGGTAGATATGATGTACTTGTTTTGTCTAGATATTTCAGTGTGAAAATACTTTAAAAAAGACCTTATTATGTTGAACTTTTAGTTTGAAATTACTTACGACGATTATTTAAATACGTCAGATAACTTTTCGTGAAAGGAGCAGGCGATTAGTGAAAAGAGTAAAGTCAGTTAACTTTTTCAAATGATTAAATGGAAGAAAGTAAAAATAAAAAGATGTTTGCATTTCTTGGTAAAGTTTTATTAAAGTCGAATTTATCATGTAAAAGTAAGGTGTATTCTCAACTGTTTGAGCCACTGTATATCTGATGATTCATTTTATAAATATGCATGATTAGTTATTTCCAAACCAAAAAAAGCTATTTTTGAAACTAAGTGCATATCAAAAGAAATATTTTTCATGATGTATTTTTTACCAACAACACTATTTTTATATTAAATCTTCAGCTTTTGGAGCTGATTCTCAAATTTCAATCAACAGGTTTAATGTAACTGATTGAAAAAGTAGAAGGAAAATGAATAAGAAATATAACTGATATACAGGCTGACCAATTTCCTACGTTGAACAATTCAACATACGAATCATGCTCATTTTCAATTTTTTTTATCTGAATATTCGTTTTAGAATAAATTATAGAGAGAAGAAGAAATGACAACTGAGAAAAAAAAATGTTAACACTTTATGCACCTCCTGAGCAATTACTGCAATTCTACTACTAGTATTCTAATTTAGATATCATGCTGATTCATTCACTTTTTGTCTAAATTGTAGGAAAAAGAAGAAGGAACATACACTGAAAATATAAAATGAATAAGAAATAGAAGTTTATACAGTTTCTGACCAATTTCAGTATTCCTATATAAACAATTCAGTTGGAGAAATCATGCTCATTTTCATATTTTTTATATGAATATTCGTTTTAGAATAAACTATAGATAGAAGAAGAAATGGCAAATGAGAAAAAAAATGACAACGCTTAATGCAGATCCTTAACAATTACATCAATTGTACTACTAACATTCTAATTTAGATATACTCATTTTTTTTCGCTACTACTCCACTTTTTGTCTAAACAATAGGAAAAAGAAGTAGGAAAATAAACAATTCGTAAGTCCTGATGAACTATGGTAATTCTCCAGTTAACATTCCAGTTCTGCGAATCACTCTCATTTTCAAATATTTTAGCTCCATGATTCAGTTTCAATGCAAATTTTAGAAGAAAAAAAATCCAGAAAATGAGTAATTCGTAGCAACCAATATACGTCGGAAGTGCAAAAGTGGCAGGTGAAGTAAGCCAGAAAAGAGTATTTTTAAGACAGAAGCTACATAAACCGTCTTCCCGCGTTCACCAAATACGTCTGCGGCCATGTGGCAGACAAAAATGTATGCACAGAATTCTTGGGTTTAAAGTGTTTAGTTAATATGTTTCTAATTATAAAGCAGTGACTGCCCCGGTTTTCTCGAGAACAAAGTCATGGGTCTATTTTGAATAACTATTTTTAAAGTATCTATTTAATACGGTAGTTCAATAACTTAGTTTTGAACACCATGAGGAAGTGTTAACTAAACTTTGAAATGAGAATATTTTTAAGTCATTATTTATATAATTTAAGTTATCTGAAGATAAACATATTTCAAAATTAGACCTTTCTCTATTGATTTAATGTAAAACTAAGACAGTAATTCTGCGCTATTCTTTAATAAATATTTCCAATTGACTTTAGTAATTATTAAAACCTCAAACATAATTAATTGATAGTATTAAATGTTGTAAGTGGAAATTAAACAATGTATACGTTGTGATACATTCTAATTATTGTGGTGATTATATATAATTATCAGTGATTATTCATAATCATTAACAATCTTAATAGTGATTATGGATAATCACTGGTAATTATAAATAATCACTGATTTATTACGTTTACCGTAAGCTATACATCACAGTAACTAGACAAAATATTAGTACTTGACTGTAAAATTCTCTGAATTGTGCACATTTGCGTCTAAAATCTGAATAAAACATTTTTTGTTGGTAATAGCATCTTCTGAATACCTTATACAAAATTCTCAATACCCAAATTACTTATTATACGATTGTTATGCTTGGTTTTAGACATAGTCTCAATATTTTAAGTTGAATATTTTATGAACTTCAACATTATATTATTGCTGAATATTATTTCAGAAACTTCATCAGCATAATCAGCAATTTTATCGCATCTCACGTAGAGATATTTCCATAAATTTCGTCACTTTTGTACAGAATATAAGGTACTAAATGAAAAAAACAAAATAGCCAATCAATAAATTCAATATGGATAGATAATCTTTATTATTATTTCCTAGGCTAATTAAAATCACTATACTTTCGACCTCTATATCTATTCGACCTCGAATTTGCAGAATTATAAATAGAAACTATGTGTATTGATTTTTTT
>JAPMOR010019990.1:10558-21934 GCA_026543865.1 Argiope aurantia
TATTGATTTTTTTATTATAAATAGAAACTATGTGTATTGATTTTTTTTATCTTCATTGACGGTAAAGATTTCGTTATTGAAAATAACTGCAAACTGATCATGAAAAAAATCTTTCAAACCATTCAAACAGCTTTTTTGCTGTCACAGCGTTTTTATTGTATACTACAATAGGCATAAATATTTGAATAAAATGCCTGCAAGAAATTTCTTCTAGGAACCAAACTTATCTATTTTGATCTTTTCTTTTTATATTCTTAAGTCACATAACTGCGCAATCTTAATATAAACAGCACAAAAGAAGCTTTATGACTCAAGAGGTTGTTCTTTAACATCCATTCTTTACCACCCATTCAGCTCACGATATGAGAATTAAAAATACCTTTGGGTGTGCTATAAACAACATCAAAACCTCAGGATTAAACTCCCCGCATCATTTCCGCTTCTAAATTAGATAATTAAAATTAATTAACCAATGTTACAATCCAGAATCGGGTTCGTTTTAACCCTTGAATCAACTTGTGAAGCCTGAAGCTATAACAAACTTGTCCAAGAAGATTTTTTTGGTTCCTACAACCTAATTTGTGTCGATAATCAGTGAATGATCCAAGATCAAAAAGAATCCGACGATCTGTAATTAAGTGGATTCATCAAAAATGCTGGAATAGGGAATGAGAGAAATGACCTCCGACTGTTTGGATTGAAAATAAAGGATTCAGGTTATGCAAAATTGTAAACACGGGTAAGAAATTTATTGAGATTTTAAAGCAAGGTGAACGACTTTACACAGTGAAAGAAAATTGCAAGTAGGGATATTTATTTGCGAAGTCGTCAGTTTCAATTTGAAGTTTTGTCCATTGATGTCATTAAGAAGTGATTATAGCCGAGTTCGATTAAATAAATGCTTGGATGAAATATAAATATAGTTATTGTCATCGCATTGAAAAGACAATAATGAGTCTCAACATTAAGCTTATTTTGCCTTTGTAATTTGGAAAGAATACTTGTATGCTAGAGAATATAACGATTTTTTACATCATTTAATAAATTGAACCTGTTATGAAGCATGGTCAATGCAAACAAAAATATTAAAAAAACGGTGGAACAGAATGATAAAATATATTTAAACGTGAAGTCGTAAATCTCAGTTTGTGTACATCTATATTTTAAAAATATGAAACTACAAAGAGAAAGAAATAACTTAAAATAATATTTCATTCCATAATATATAAGTAAAACCGAAAGTAATGAATTTATTTGAAAAGTCCTAACAAATTTAGAATTTCATTTCTTCGCGCTTTATTGCTTTATTGTGAATTTGTGTATTAGATGCGTTTTTCCCATCCGAATGAAACAATAATTTGACAAAAAAAAAAAAAAAAACTACACGTGTAGTCACAGAATTACATATAAAATTTGATATTTGTAAGTTGTTGCGATATTACATTTATGTTTTTTAAAGTACAGATCGACAGACAGTCAATCTCTAGTTAGATTTGGTTTAAAATTTGATAATCATCTAGATTATAAATGTTAAATTTATTTTCCAAGTTTTATCCGTCTAACTCTCTTTGCTATTTAATTATCGTGTTGTCTTATATACGAACAGCCGGACAGACAGACTTCCTCAGTACGGATTTTGCACAACATTTGATATAAATCTACAAATTTGGAATAAACATCATACGCCAAATTTCATCTTCTTAACTCAAATTGTTTATGAGTTATCTTTGTCAGAAATAGACACTCCACATTATGAGTTTTTCGGACTCAAATAGGCTTGAAACGTGGAGATTCGTCATAATCTCCAGTTTGAAATTTTCGAAGATTTCTCAACTCGATATAGAAAACGCTTGAGATATTGATCTCACATAAAAGTTTTTACATATGGATTCTAGCTTAGCAGTCCTGATTTCTTTCTATTAAACCGATTTTTCGAACTCGGAATCCTTAAGTGGGACAGCGGAACAAAATTCTGAAGTCAAGAATTTCTTCTAGCTTTTCTAGTTTTAGATTTCGTGAATGCTCAAAATTTCAATAATGAATTACTCAAGAAAATTCTATTAATTTTATGATTTTCATAAGATATCATTAAATATCAACTTTGAATTGAATTTTCATAAAAATTAAACTTTTTATAAACTAAGCTTAATTAAGCTTCTGTTTCGTTTTTTATTCTTATATTTTTTTTTTAGTTTTTGTTTTTACACCGATTAAAAAAATTTCTAAAGCATATAAGTTCACACAATTTTTTCTTATATTTTATAACAGGTAGAGAATAGAAAAGCTGAAGAAGACATGAAATTAATGGTATGATTTATGCCAATAAGAGCCTGAAAATGTAATAAATCAAAAATAAAGAATGCGGGGGACATAGGGGTATTATATATATAAGTTTTGGCAACAGAGACGAAAAATAGACTGCGTAGTGTGAAAGAAGATGTCATGATCAAGACTCATATTTGCGGAAAAAATATTAATTGCGATCATTGATTTTCAAATAAATTAAGGCTTGAAATGGCTTACTCAAGAAATGACGAAATTTTAATATAATAAAGTGTTTTCTGCTTCATATATTTCGAATATGTTTTATAAAAGAATTAACTCTATACACGTAAATAACATATATAAAAAAGTAAAATACACACAAATAAAATATAGTGAGTAAATAGAATAGAGCAAAAGGAACTTAGAATAATATAAAAATAAAATAAACAACGAAAAAGAAAATTTAAAAAAAAGAATTTAATATAATTTCGAAGTTACTAACAGTTCAATTTAATTTTTTAATGCTTAATTTAAAACATAGATATTAGAAACCTGCTTTAATATTATACTTAAAACACCCAAATTAAGACAATTATGAACTAAACTCAAATTTCAAAATAATATAAAGAGCAGTCAAGAGGCAAAATTCAAAATATATTTTTTAAAGAAATAGGGGAGGGGGAATCACTTTAAATATCGTTCTCGAGATGCATAATAATTTTTTAAATGAAATAAATTAAAAATACATATTATTTTCGAATTCTTAGTATTATTTCAAAATAAACAAGAGCAAAAAACAAAACAAAAAGACGACACTATGTCTTCAAAATCATGTGTGTTATAAACCAATTGAAAATTGTTCAGAAATTTAGAAATATATATTAACTTCTTCAGTGAAGTAAAAAGTTAAAGAAATGTTTTAGGTTAAGTTAAAAATTAATATATATATATATATATATATATATATATATGGTAGCTGAAAGGTAATTAACAATAATTGATATCATGACCGTATAATGAGATTTATAAGTCAACTGATAATTCTTCACAGCCAACAATATTTTTAAAAAAATATATATTTTTTCCCCTCTAGTGGCAGCAATTGACGCAATTTATATAAAAAAAAATCAAGTTAAAATGCTACGACTACGGTAAAATTTCCACAAAAAAATAAATTAATTAAAACGAAACACTTATTATTAAAATTAGCCCCTTGAAAGCGCGTAAATGAATAAATTCTTCACGTGTTTTCCAAACATTCCTATTAGGTATTGACGGAAAATGCGTTATGTCTAGTACCTGTTTTGTAAAAATACGTCGGCTGCTCACATCGTAATGCTCCTACTTAATCAACGCATATATTAAACTTCGGAAAGTCATATGAACGTATAAAAAATGTCTTTCGAAATTAAGTAATTTTTTTTTCAAATTAGAATTCTGCTAAGCATTATTAACTAATTTTTCGAGTTTCATATTAATGTTATTAATAAAACACCTACTAAATGCATTTGTTCTTTATCAAAATGTATTTGTTCTTTATCGAAGTTATACAAATTATTATTTCCGAATATTTACCTGAAAAATATTTTTTTAAATGTATAAGGTGGTCAATAATTCAGCTATAATCATAACTTTCCTTTCAAATCAATATTTCCGAACTTTTTCTTTGTTTTAAGGATATTACTTACATTCATAAAAAAAATTTAACACAAATTGAAAAAAAAAATAAACTGCTATAGTTAATCGAATCAAAAGTTAGAAACATGAAAGAAATATCGAAATTCATTCTTTTTTCTCGGCTTTTGCTATCAAATAGGTGTTCATTCTTAGTTCTCAAAAATATTTTAAAATAACTAATATAAAGAATCTTATATAAAAAATAAAAAAAGATATATTATACAAAAGGTACTGGAACTTTAATATTTCCTTTAAATAAATAATTGGATTCGTCACCTCTAGCAAACTATTGTTTACTATGTATTATATTAAATAATATTTACTCATCTAACTTAATATGCTTAAATTTTCAATAACTTTTTAATTATTTCTAATACACAATTCTAGACAACTAATTTTAGGATATCAAAAAGTCAGAAGATGTAACAAATGTATTAATCATATCTCATTTTAACATTATTTAATGTCGTTTGCATTGTCTTTATTTCAATTTTAGATCAATAAATTCGCGAAATACAAATTATTTGCATACGATATTTGGATAATCGTTTTCAGTTTCTTTCCAAAAAAAGTAAGAAAATCTTTTTTCATAATTTAATTTCTTTCAATAATTTGAGTTTTTATGAAAATAAAAAATGAAAATAATAATATTTCGAAATTAAATATATTCAAGGATAATAGCCAAAATTTGTCATGAAACAAAATTTGTCATGAAAGTTCGAATGTTTTTTTCTAAAGCAGCAAATATTTTCATAAAAGAAAGTTCGACTTATCGACATACAGTGCGCGAAAAAAGTATAAGGACAACATGTAATTGCATGAAAATATGCTTTATTTCCATTTCACCTAAATGAACTTTTTATATTTCTTACTTCTGCTGCATAATTTTGTGATAACACTTATACCACATAAAAAAAACATAATTTAGCTTCAAAATATTGATTTTACAAAATTTAACACTAAAGGAAATACGGAAAAAATTATAAGGACATGTTGTAAAATACTTAAAAAATGTTTTAATAATCAAGAACACTACCTTTTTTTTCAATCACTTGAATAAGCCGAGAGGTCATAGATCCTGAAAGATCTTTTAAAATGTCCACAGATATTTTTTCCCAAGCGTCTTTGATAGTGACGACAAAATCTTGTGTACATTGATACTGTGTGCCGTTTTTATAAACTTCTCGGGATAGAAGTCCCCATAAGTTTTCGATTGGATTAAGATCGGGACTTCTCTCCGGCCAATCAAGTAAATTTACAGAATTAGCTCCAAACCAGAGTTTTGCACTCGTAGAAACGTGTATCGAAGCATTATCCTGCTGAAAAATATAGTTCCCTGAAGTAATTAGTGGCGCTTCAGGTAACAAATTTTCTCCTAACATATCAACATACCTGTCCGAATTCATTTTACGGTTGATAAATACAATTGGAGTGGTTCCATTTGCCGCAAAAGTGCCCCATACCATAACCGAGCCACCACCATATTGACGCCTGGAAAGCACTTCCTTGCTCTTTCGCAGATCATACCAAAAATAACGAAAACCATCAGGTCCATCAAGATTGAACTTTTTTTCGTCCGAAAAAACTACATCAGCCCATTTTTGACCAAGAGAAATGTATTTTTTGGCAAAGTAAACTCTTCTTTTCTTATGATGATTTGTAAGAGGGGAGCGTGACACTAATTTCCCATAAGAAACTTGAGGATGTTTACTCAAAATATTTTGAACAGTCCTTGTTGAGCATGGTAAACTCAAATTTTGTCTAACTTCATTTGCGGTTTCTCTTTTCTCGCAAGCTTTCCTTACAATCATTCTTTTTTGTCCACGAGTGAGAATTTCTGGTCTCCCAGTTCGCTTTTTCATACCATACATCCCAGGATTTTTTTAGAAAATTATAAACCACCGTTTTAGATCTCTTGATTCTTTTTGAAATTTCCCATCCACTTAATCCACATTCTCGAAAAGCAACAATTTTTCCTTTTTCAGAGACAGAAAGTTGAGTTCCTTTGGGCATCGTTTAAAAATTCACACTGAAAGTCGCCGAGTGGGAAATTCTTTTCGCAAATGAATCTTTTAACTCGGAATTGTCATTTTATGCTTTCAAATATGCAAATTTTTAAATAATTACTGGAGAAAAAGCAATGTCCTTATACTTTTTTCCGTTTTCATTTAGGTTTAAAAATCAAAATTTAAATTTTAGCAGATTTAAAATTGAAAATTTTAATTACTTTACGCATAAAATATTTTAGTTTTACTTCTATTTTTGCTGCAAAAATTTGCATACGATTCTGTAAACAAGGCTTCTAGATTTGGCGATTTTTCGCGTGTCCTTATAATTTTTTCAGGCACTGTATTCTTCATGATGAAAAATCCAACCTGAAATATTTCGTAGCATTTATTTGTCCTTATTGTAATAAATATGGTTTTATGGCCATACGCAACGATATTTCATTCTACGGCAATCAGGTGATGAAATAATGTGCTACATTATATACAAAAATGTGTTTTTCTTTCTGAGTCTTCTGAATGTGTTTCACAAAAGGAACAAGTTTTATGATCACGAGTCATTTCATGCAACATTTCTCAGCTTGAGAATAATAATATGTGAGTCAGCTTGAGAATAATATGTGCAGCGTAATTAGTGAAAAAAATCACTTTACCGAACCGAACACTTTAGCATGGAATATTAACCAACTCAGTATCTGTACAAGCCTTATTTTGGTACTAAAATATATATATATACAGAATTAAATAAGCCATTCAAAATAAATGAAAGAGAAATAAATTAATGAAAAGTATTCAATATTTTCTATCCATTTTTTTTCTTTGGGATTCAATAGCAAGGCTTCTTTTTTGTGTGTGCTTGTGTTATTTGAAATTATTAAAATTAACGGCATTTATAACAAAGATTTGGCAACGTTCACGGCGCCTTTTCAGCAATTTAAATTCAATTACGCACAATTTTATTTAGATTAGAAAAATTTCAGATGTTTGAATACCTAATTTAACAAAAGAAAAAAAAATCATGACAGTATAATTTAGTGACACGATTTCATACAAATGCGGGATACTATTTACATTCATGATGTTTTTCAAAAGCAAAGAATTAAATTATGTTAAAAGAATGTAAATGAAGTAAGAGAATATTCTTTCAACAGCCAAAATACTTCTTTCATTATTTATTATACCTCTTTCTTTTTTTTATTTTCTCTAAATACAAAGAGAATGGAGTTTTTTTTCCTTTAAAAGCATGCAAACAAATACATATTGCAATGGTCAAAAATTCTTATCCCGAAATTTAGATGAATCTCTATGTTTCGGAGCGGTTTAAATCTGAAAAACTTGTTTTTTGGAATAAAGTCTGTCTGTCTTTCAACCTGTGAATTAATTTGTGTGGTTTAAAACTCTTAAAACTAGATGGATGCAATTTGGTGCGTAATCATTAAAAAAATTGTGGATTTCTGTCATACGTTGGACTGAATCTATTCATATAAAGTCTGTCTATTTGTTCAAGTATAAATGAACAAGAAAAGTAAGTAACGCAAAGAGCTACATAGATAAAATTTTGTGCAGAATTTTATAATCTGCATTAGAGACTCGTATGAAATTCAAAATCCAATTTTTTCAGAGGGTTGATTACCTATTGACCTGTAACTTCGAGTGTTAAGTAATTCAATTAACTCAAAAACGTTTTCCTAAGTCAAAAAATTGCAAGAATCATTAAAAAAAATTATATTATGCGCTTATTAAACGATAATCAACACTTTTTTCATTCTTTGAAGCATGGTGATCTATTTGCTAAACTACATTTATCAAAGTATTTAATGCATAGTGTCCCAACTTTTAGATCATTTAATGAAAAAAGTAATTGTTTAAAACTTAAAATACTAATTTTAAAGCATACATTTTCTGTTAAGTGATTTAAAAACTGGACATAAAACATTAATATAAGTGGTTCAGGATATAACCACAATTATTGAAAGAGTTAATTTATATTTGCCTAGTTTTCTTCTTTTATTTATAATAATATTTAATTCGATTCAGTAATATAAACTTTCTTTGTCTGTATAGTATTCAACACATCCCCCCCCCCCCACACACACACACAAAGCGTCAAATTTTAAGATAGAGAACTTGTTTTGCGCACTATGCATTAATGATATAGTTCTTGACGTTCATCTTCAGTTAACATAATTTTCCCATAATATTTTACTTTCAAAAAAATTAAACGCAAATCTTAAGAAACAAAAAATCGAATTTCACTTACTGTTGCTGTCCACACTGGGCGGGCGGGGCAGATCTCCAGGTACATCAGGCTTGCTAGGTTTCCTCGTAGGCACTAGGGGCAGACCTCCAGTTTTACCGTCCTGAGAACTGGGCGTAAACTTGGCGCGAAAACACGAATAACACTTTCCCATCTTCTCTTATCCTAGCTGATTACTGTCCAAACGATGCTTTTTTTAAAAAAGATAACAAACGATTTCGGAGCAAAACTGCTCCCCCCGTCTAAGATTCTTGCTTAACCAGTCTCGCAAGTACACACCTTTGCGATAGCTTCTTCACTGGCTGGAAGAGATGGGCCTCTCGATGGTGATCTCTGAAAGAGAAAGTGTGGGATTTAGTAGGACTAGGCCAAGGGCATGACATGCAATAGAACATCCAAGTAACGCGTTGCAGAGAGGTTTGGGCAGACTGGTGACACCTGTGTGGCTTGGTAAACATGTATGGTGATTCCTTGCGATCGTCTGAATGGGAAGCGGTATTTTTTTCTAAATGATTGTTTAAATTTATTAGGTAAAAAAAGGATATATTTTATTAATATTTATTGAGAATCAATTGTAATATTTGAATTGCATTGCAAGAAATTTTGTGGAAGTTCGATCGGCAATTTTAAGAAATCTTGATTTATTTTCTTATGTTAGCAAACAAAAAAGATGATTGATACATCTTCAGGATTTGCAAAACTCTTAATTTCAATATCAAAAGTTCTTGCAGCGGCTGTTTTGTGATTTTTTACATAACTATTATAAATAAAAAATGATAAATATAGTATTGAATAGTGATTATGATAAATATTTATAAGGAAATGCAAAGAAAATTAAATTCTTAAACTATATTAAGGCTTATTTTCGTTTGCATTTCAAGCTGAATTATTATTATTATTATTTAATCACAAAAGATATCTCGTACATCCTCTGATTTTGAAGAACTTGTAAGATATTATAAATAAAAAAATAGTATTAGTATAGTATTGGATTGTGATATCTGTTTATTAGAAAATACAAAGAAAATTAAATTATTAAACGATGCTGACACATTACCGTTTGATACCGTTTACATAAATAAAATTTTAATATTGAATTATTATTATTATTTAAAAGCATTTTCAGTGAAAATAACTGACAAAAAAACGTTAATAAATGAAGTATTCTTAAATTAATAAAAAGCAAGAAAATGTATTTGATATAAATAATAAAGTAAAAATTAAATAAAATCAGATTCGAATTTTTATAGAGTATCGTTTTTTTAATATACAAATATTTAAACAGCTAAATCAAAATGAATATTGAGAAGAATAGACCACTTTAATTCCCAGATAAAATCAATATATTTTCCTATAACAGTTAACTATTCTTAATATACCTTATACATAAATCAGTGGTATATATTAATAATACAAAGCAGCGAAAATTTAAAAAATTGTCAAAAACATTTCATAACTAACTCTTCCTATAATAATGCTCAATTGTATAGTGCAAATCAAAAATATAACTCATTGACTCTCCGAAAATAAAATAAACTAACAGATAACTCTTCTTTTTACAACTACGATTAACTGCACAGATATTTCATCAATTGCACAGAAATTCCAAAAATACATCAAACCAAAAGATTCATTAAAAAAAATTTAAAAGACAACCTGAGAAACTATTTACACGCGCAATAGCTGTATGGATATAGGTGGGAAAACATTTAATTTTCCCCATATCTCACAGCGCAGACTCGTGCTTGTCAATCTAAAGAATTCTGCAGACACTGTGTTTGTATTCTCGCTAACAGCTGCATAGCTGAAAGATGACGTCGTGTGACAGTTCAAAGCGGCAATAACCGCCATTTGGGTGCATGGTAACTTCACTGAAATATCAATAACCGATATAACTATAAGGAAACAGCGGGAATCTGACAAATGATGCACAAAAGAATGAAATTTCTTATAAATATTATGTTTCTGTCTTTATCGTTTGAAATGTTATGACTTTGTTTTCTTTATTTCTCTGTCTAGGAATGGATAAACATGCGTGCTTTTGCAGTGATATCAGTTTGCAACTCTATTGTTTACGATACTTAAAAAAAACAGAGCAAAATAGGAACAAAAAAGAGTGAAATTTTTTTAGAACAAATTTTGTGCAGCATTCTTTTAGTGCTTTTGTGTTTAAATATGAGTGCATTAAGAAATGTTACATACATATATTTATTTTAATATTAATTATTTTTTCTTTGTAACAAAATATGTTTGCATTCTTTTAATGAATTTTCTGGTTTAAAAAAATGACAAAATTAGTACAATAATTATAGAGAAAATAAATGAAATCACAAGGCAGGTGTTAAAAAAAATCGTCTGAATTCCACTAACAGCTGACATCTTCCGATACATTACAACAATAATTTTATGAGCACATTCTTTAGAATTATTTGAATATAATTTTTTTTCAAAAATTAATGCCAAAATTTGTAACTAATTTTACTGTTAATCATAAAATAAAATAAATTGTGCATGATAAATAAATGAAAAACAATTATACCATTTTATAATCAAAACTACATTTTATTTAATGAGTATAACGTTCTTGCATTTAATAAACATTCGGATTCACATTATATTAATTGTAAATTCAGTAGCACTTGAAAGAGTGCATTTCATTCTTTTAGAATTTCTTTGGAAACAGAAAAATTACAAATTTAATGATGGACAAAATAAGAAAAAAAATCAAAACTGTTCTTCAAAATATGCATAGTTGTCGATATACTTATTAACTAATAATTTGAAAAAAAATACTTTTAAATACTAAAATTACAATCAAAATTGGCATTCCTTATTATTCTTATATACATTTCGTTTCTCAAACACAGAAATTCATGACAAAAGTTTAGCAGTTCCATATTCAATTTACAACATATATGTATGTATTTAAAATTAGAAATGTCTTAGCTTCTCAGGTGACGCTTTTCACGTTTAGCTTATGAAATTCAAAAACAATCATTGATTATATCATCTTATCATTCATGATGTGATAGTTCGTAAATAATGTCAGATCTCGGCGACTTTAAACGTCCTCACAACCACAAACAATCGAAAACTATTGTTCAATCTCTTAGCACGATTTAAGTTAAGCAATTCTTTTCTTACAGCTTCACGTTGTACAAGAATTAGTTG
>JAPMOR010019993.1:0-13719 GCA_026543865.1 Argiope aurantia
ACACCCACACATATTTCAACACAAATGATTTTACTGATTTATCTATGAGTCATACTTGTATTGAATTACTGAATTTTAACATTTATAAAACCAGATTAATTTATTTATAGGCAATAAAATTCAATGTAAAAATTACAGAGAATCTATAAGCATTTCTTCAAATTCTTATTTGGATCAAAACTGTAATCATTCTCAAAACAGCAAATATCATCTAATTAAATAATATAAAAAACTGATCATTATGCAATTAAATTATTTTTAAATATTTTTTTAAAAATAGCCTTACCTCAAATTCCCTAGATTCTTCCAAAGTGTTGCTACTGGTAGTGATATCAGGTGGTAAGCAAGTTTGTATTTCATTGTCACTAACAATGGTTGCAGGATTTTGTACATCTACTAAAGGTAAACAATTAACAATATTTTTAGACACCTCATCTTGGACCTTTTGTGTATCAGTTATTTGGCTTTCATTAGAAATATGAGTATTATTTACATGGGATAAATCAGGCAAAGAATGATCTGTTGCTTGATTGTTACATATGCCAACATTTTCTTGTAAACCCTGACTAAGAATGTCAATATTTCCACTAAGATTTAGAGTTTGAAAAGTACTTTTTGCAGTTAAATTACTGCAATCTACTTCCACTTGCCTGTTGTTCATGCATATAGTCTTATTAGATGAAATTTCATTTAAATTAAAATCTGGAGGTAGAGTAAAACCGTTCAATGACATTCTTGTGCTATTTTTCACCAGTACTTGCTGCTGGGATTCTGTTCCCAATAATTGTACTTTACGAATTTGTAAGTTATGTAATTGTTGAGCACCATTTGTGGTGAAAAGCATATTCATTTTTTCCGACTTAGAAGTATTAACAGCACTAAGACAACCTGAAGACAAAGAACTAGGAGTAACAGTGGTAGAACTGCTGAGATCAAATAAACTCTTTGATGCTAAATCATTTTGCGGATCAACTGCAGTAAGAGCTGAACTGAATATGTGATTATCTTGTCTCTGAAAATCAGAATTCACAGGAAAACTGACTTCAGACAATGGCAAATCTATATTACCACTTTCATGAACATCACTCAAAATCTGATCTGGTAATCCAGAGCTAATATCTTCCACATTCTGATCAATTCTTTTCCGTTTCGCATGAGGCTGGATAATATCACCAGATTGGTTCAATTCACCGCTTAAACTTTCACTGAATGCAGCATTTGAAATAGTAGTAGATGGGTCATTGACAAAATAAGCTCCTCTTTCTAATGATAATGCTTCAGCAATCTGCTTGCTGGAGATCTGTAAAAAAAAATCAAAATAAAAGTCAAGGGTTTTTATGAAGCAGGTATATAGATAATAAATGCACAATTTACAAATGGATGTTTGTTTTTTAACCCTCTTTTACAAATTTTAAAAAGAGCACATATAACAAATGTTTTTATTTTTTATTAATATTAAATGAAAAATTAAGCAAATTATAATTAAAATTGAAAGATTCATCACACACACAAGGGAAGGAATATATGCTTTCATTTAAATCAACTGCAAACTTTATATGAGAAATAAAGTGAGTTTACCATATTACATAATATGCAATTAGCTAACACAAACAGTTATAATTGCACAAAAATAACGACATTAAGAAAATTTATCACACAATATGCAAAAACAAGTATAAGGCTATTAAAATATCCCAGTTTAAATGCTTGTGACAATCTGATGTTTAAAAATACATAATTAAGAAAACCATGAATACCAAACCATGTATAAGGAATTTAACTGAAATTAAACACAACCATGAATCCTGCTGGTTATCAAAGACAGTTAATAGATTTCATAGTTAAAAATAAAGAATGTTAGAATTAACTGAATTTCTTACATTAATGATTGTTTTCCCATGATCTTCATATGATGCAGGTGACAGATAAGCATGAGAGATCTTTTGCATTTCAACAAGAAATTTTTCAAATTCTTTCAACATCTCATATATTCTCAATCCATCTGACTTTTCATCACATTTTTTTAAGAAAAAATCCCACAATGAAACCTTTTGGGTTAAATCAGGAAGTATTGCATCTATCAATTCTTCATCTGAATAACTTTTTAAAATCTGAAAAAAAAAAGTAAGATTATTTTTATATTTGCTTTAATAAACTTACAAGACATTCCACAAAGAAAATCAATAAGGCCATATGGATATATTAAGCAAAATAAATGGAGAAAAAATTATTATAAAACATACATTATTCATAGAATTAATCCAGATAACAAGCTAAAGTAGTTTGTTTCTATCTGTTGTTTATTTTCTATAATAATGTGCTACAAATTGCAATTACCTACATTACGTCAATTAAACATTTTAAATTAGTTGAATATTATTACTTTGATTTAAAAAATTCTTCCTATTATATGAATGCATTAAAAATAAAATATTTTAAAACTCCTCAAAAATATTAATTATACATTGAAAACAAAATTTTAAATAACAGCAAAAGTGTAAAGGAGTAAGTATAATTAATAATTTTGATATACATTTTTAAAAATCTAAACATATATATTTCTTTATATGTAGCACTTTTCCACTAAAATTAAATTCTAATTTTGAGACCCATTTTAATAATAACCATTTTTAATCATAGTTAAAAAAATACATAAAATTAATTTTACTTTTTCTGGAGAAAACTTTTAGGTGGCAATTTTTTTTTTTTTTTTTTTTTTTTTACATTTTTGTTATTCATTTCATAAAATAAATAAGCAAAATCCTACATTTTTCTGCGACTATTCCAATAATTTATCAGAATCAAAAGAATTTTGAATCAAATCCAACAAAAGTTTGGCTGTCTACCTTTCAGAAACATATAAATACAATCAGAAGAATTTTAAAGAAATTAAAAGAGAAGAATTTAAGAACTCTGTTGATTTTTGTCTTGCAGAACCTTGTATTGCATCTCTCAACAACCAAAACAAATCAAGAGAATTCTAAGAATCTTACTTTCAATAATAAAAGCAAAGCATAAAAAAAAACCAACAACTGATATTTTATTCTTGTTATTATAGCATTTATAGTAATCAAACTGATCTTAGAGTTTAAATGTAAGTAATTTTATAAAGCTTTTTTTTTTCTGTTTTTAGAATTAGAATTTATTTAAAGAAAATACCAGTAGGTATGTCTTTTCCTCAACTTTCTTTTATAGAACACTATATGGAATGTTTCTTGCACTGCAGTACAGCAAAGAAAAAAAATTGTATTCGGAATATCCTTCTTTTGACAGATTGAAACTATAATTTGATACATATCTACAATTTTGTAGATAAGACCACATATTAATATTCATATATTTAGTCTTTGCAAATTCTCCATTGAATCAAAAAAATTTATTGAATAATTCTAATATTTTATGTAAATTACAAAAAAATTTCTATAGTGCATATAAAACTTTAATGCTGAATGATTTTACTTTCTATGCCTACATTTTAACATGTTCCATTCAGCAAGAAAGCTATAAGATTGCTTGAAGTTTAATCACATCAAATTTTATAATAAAATTCAACTTCTAAGAAAAATGGCAAAAAATTAGGAAGGCATATAGCACACATTACAAAGATGTGTAATTACTTTTTCGTATACAAAGTGTAGAGAATATATTAAATAATCAAAAAATTTTAACGAAAGATTTTGTTGAATTACCATGTTTCAGATCTTCCTGAATTGATAAACAAATTTTTAGCTTTATATCTGTTTGACCATCTATCTGTTACAGAGATAACACAGAAATGCTTTGAACCAAAAGGATGATATTTAGATATGGTCCTTGCACAAAATTTGTAGATTTCAGTGAAGTTTTGCGCAAAATTCAGAGGAAGTATGTTTGCTTTGCTGTTTGAATATAACTTAAGATGATAACAACAAAATGAAGAGAGATAGATGAATAAAAATTAGTACATAGAATTAATATGTATAGAGTAGACACTTATAAATTTTGAATAACATCCAACAAGAGGTTGACTGTCTATCTTTCAGAAACATATAAATGTCATAATTTAAAAATGTTATGATTTAAATATATTAGATTTGGTATGGGGTCTTGTTTCAATCATTTGGAGAAAAAACATATAAAATACAAATTTGATTTTCGGATACTTTCAACTGCATATTCTTCATTAATTGCCAAAAAGACAATGAACATATGAGAGATTCAATAAAAAAGCTATATTCATGCCAAAAATTAAGATTTTGTAACTGCTGTTCACTAATATCATGAAAAGGTGGTCACTAAGAAAACACCTTTATTAAAGAGGAGGTGAGAAAGTTTTAGTAAGACCACGCTCTCTGGTTAAAAATATCATCTAATAATATCTAATACAAACTGAATTTACATTTTCAATTTATATTCAACATTTCAAATTTTCAAACATATCAACATTTTCAAAAATTTCAAAAATGATTATTTGTGTCAAGCCACTTGGTTGTTAAAAATTGTAAATTTTCAACATAATCTAAATAATAAGAATTTAAAATTTGATGATTATTTCAATGAGTTTTTACACTGTTAAATAAATTAAAATCACTACAAAAAAAATTAATGATAAATTTGATGTTGATACTATCATTGACCAACTTTTCCATAACTATCAGTTCTGAAAATTTTTGACTTTCTTTAATTTAAGCTTTAAAAAATAATTCACAATGAAACTTTATACCTCCTTCAACTTTGACTTTCTTCTTGCAGATAATATTGCATTTACTTGGCCAGAAGATGACAATTGTGGTGCTTTTTCTAAAGAGCCTTCAGTTTCAAATCGAACAGATACTTGAGGAAAGGAAGTAGTGCCATTTTGGCTGTTATTCTGTCCTCCAGAACTGCTCAAAACAGATGATGCTAAGGAACTACTTGAATTTTCATCTGCTTAAATAAAAGAAAGAAATTTCAAAAAATAATGTGGTTACACTAATTATAAACTTCTGTTTCTTAATGTAGATTGATCAATACATATTTTAACAATTTAGCTTACAACATGAAGACATTGTGCTTTTTGTGGTTTATTTTTAAAGTAATAAAAAATATTATTTCAGAAGATATTCAGCTATACTAAATGCTTACAAAAGGATTTCAAGAAAATCAAATATAAATTTGTTTTACGGTCACTGATAATAATGCAGAGTATTACAAAAATTATATTATTAATATAAGTAACACTTCCAATGAAATTTAAAAGAACACTTATGATGTTGGGAAAATAATTAGAATTATTTTTCAATACCAAAAAGGATTACTTTTTATTTATCACCATATGAGCACTGAACTCCAAAAAGGACAACGAACAACTTAAGTATTTGATTTGTTGATCTAAAAAAGCTCTGTTTTCTGAGGCAACAAATTGAACTATTTCTGAAGAATTTCTTCATTTTAGTCTACTTGAAAAAACTTTCTGTATTTTTATATCATACTAACAAGTCATACTAATTATATCAAAAGTATATAGTTACTTGATATACAGTGGCTCCCAAAAGTGTTCGTACATCAACAAGAATCAATTAAAAACCTCATTATTTACCATTATATATTCTTATTTTTACATGAAAATTTTTTCATAGCATATTTTTACAGTTCTTAATAAAGCAGTGAAGAATAAATTTTAATCACGATGCAAATTATTTTTTTAAAAATGACAATAAATAAAATTGCACAAAAATAGGACACAAAAGTGATCATACACTTTAAAAAAAACATCACGAAATATGAATTTTCTAAATTTTTGTAAATGTTTAGTACTTAGTAGGATATCCTTTATTCTTTATAACAGCTTTCAAACGTTTGGGCATAGATTTAACTAAACGGTCGGTTACTTCTGCACCGATCTTGTTCCATTCTTCGATAATTACTGCTTTCAGTTGAATTTTCGATTTAATGTCGTGACTTCTTATTCACACCTCTAATTCTTTTCAAATATGTTCTATAGGGTTTAAATCAGGTGATTGAGCTGGTGTTTTAATTGTTTGAGGGCAATGATAGAGGCAAAAAAGACGAACATTCATGACAGTGTTCTTAGGATCGTTGTCTTGGTAATACACAAAGTTGTTTAAAATGCCCAATTTTTGTGCTGACACTTTTAAATTATTATTGAGAATATTTATATAAACTCTATGATCCATTATACTATCAATGAATACTAAATTGCCCACTCCAGCTGCTGACATACACCCCCAAACCATGACACCTCCACCGAAATGTTTTACTGTTCCAACTAAATTCTTGGGATTAAGTTCTTCATTTCTTTCCCTCCATACGATGATTCTTCCATCCGACCTAAAGATGTTAAATTTACTTTCATCTGGAAATAAGACACGATTCCAATAGCTCTCTGGCTGGTTTATCATAGATTTGGCAAATTTAAGCCTAGCAATTCTGTTATTCTGACTTACAAAGAATTTTCTTCGTGCAGAGCGGCCATGTATACCAGCATTCCGAAGAATTCTATGAATAGTTTCACAAGAAATAGAAGTTCCATTTGATTCATTATATTGTGAAGTAAACTTTATTGCACTCAGACGTGGAGTTTTTAGAAATTTACTAACAATATTTCTTTGACTTCTAGCTGACAGAATTTGAGGGCGACCATTACGAGGCTTGTTTGCAATCCTTTTTCCCTCTCTGTAACGTTTTATTATGCTTTGCACCGTTGAATGATGTAGATTAGTTATAGTTGCAATACCTCTAATTGATTTTCCAGCTTTAAAATGAAATATAATTAATTTTCTTACGTCTAAACTCGTTTCTTTACGAATGCGCGTCATATCTAAGAATAAAGTAAATATAATAAATAATTGTGATATTAAATACTGAAATCAAACGATTTTAGTGTATTTTTCAATTAGAAGAAAAATAAGCCTCAAAAGATATTTTTATGATGAATTTAAATAAATAATGTTTGGATGCACGAAGACTTTTGTGTTCTAATTTTGTGACATTTTTTATTTATTTATTTTCTAGAACAATACTACTTGAATTTTTATAAAAATATTTCTTTAGTTTTATTAAGAACTATTTAAAGATGCTAATTAAAAAAAACCAACTAATAAAATGCTTTATTAAGAAATATAGAACATAATTTCTGCAAATTTCTTTAGTGTACGAACACTTTTGGGAGCCACTGTATATTTATTTACTTTGTCTTTTCCAAAAGAAAAAAGCATAACAATATTATTAGGTACATTTAATTCATGATTTATAACAAATCTAAAGCTATAAAAGGAATGTAGAAGAAAATCGAACTTTAAACTTTGTTTAAATTTTAACTAACTTCTAAAATGACAGAATTTTTTTTTAAAGTTAGAATGTCTCTATTAATCAACGAAAAATAAAATATTAATAAAATCAATAGTAAAGAAACAACAGTAGTTTACAGAACCTTGGGTACTGACATCCTCCCCTTCTTGCATACTTCCATGACTTGGATTCAAACGATAATGTCGTGATAAACCACCTTTTCCAATATAAGCTTTAGGACATTTTTGACACGCATAATTCCGCTGCTTTGAAGTAGTAACTCCTTTGAAAGAAACATTTCATATACTACAATGATAATGACATTGTACACTATGCATACTGTAAAATAAATTCTTAACAAATAAATATTCATATACACTATGCCTCCATTAAACGAGATGACATGCTCAGCGGTGTAGCTAGGGTATTTGAAGTTTAGGATGATGATTATTTTCATATCTCATACTCACGATATAATCACAGTCATCAATAAGTTAGGAAGGGTAAATGGGGCTTCGGAAACAACATTATACCCCCCAACCTCTTTCACATTCTCTTTAAAAATGTGATACGAATGTACTAATTCTATGATCTTCAAAGTCCTCCCAAGATATTTATACCTCCTTGATCTTGGTCATTATACCACTGGATATACTTCCAAAAGTTAACAGACATTATATCATTCAATTTTAAAATGGTATTCATTACTTAATCAAGGAACTAAATTTTAGAATTGTGTTTTTAAATACATGTGAAATCTACAACTTTAAAATATATTGATTTTAATTCCATTTAATAATCACTTTATTAGAAATTTTCAATATTTCTCTATTAAAATTACTTTCATGATCCAACCATGATCATTTCAGAGCGATAGCAAAAAATTTGTACTTCTGTGAGAGAAGAAAAAAAAAAAGAAAAAAGGTTGGATTCTTACTTACAACATCTGGAAAAATAGAATAAATATATCATTAAGACAATTTGAATCAAGATATTATCAAAGTATTTATAATGGAATCTTGAAAGGTTAAACAATTTCATATTTAAAAAAAAAGATTCAAGTGCAAGTCATGTCAATAAGAGAAGAAAAAAAGCCCATATTAATTATGTTTGTTACTTTTGATAACTCCTAATGTTAGAAAGAAATATTAATGAGAAGAATAAATAGAAAAATTGATGTGTCCAAGAACAAACTGTCTGCACACATATTCATAAAATTATTTTATTTATTTTTTCCTTTCTGCAATACACATTTTTAGGTTAGAAACTATTAAACAGTTATGGAGAAGAAAGCATTTTCTCTCAACTAAAGTTAATGAAACATCATTAAGAAAACTAAAGGAAAGAACTTCTAGAGTATAAAAAAAAGGCAAAATGGTATGATTAAAGGAATACCTACTGCATAGAAGTTGGCATAATTACAGTCCAAAATTGAACTGAGTAACTAAGTTGAAAATAGAATTAAGTAATTAACTATTCTAAAATTAATCAGAAATCAAATACAGAATTTGTGCAATTAATTTTTAAGTAAAAACTGTACATAGAAAGTATTCATTTAAGATAATTGATCCCTCCCCCTCCTTGCGTGAGAATACATTTAAGGAAAAGTATATACAGTAGGCAAAATGATTATTCATACACCACTTTTTTTTAAAGCTTTAGAAACATATAAGCAGCTATTTTATTCATTGCGACGTGTGAGTGTGAGTTTGTTGTTTATTTTTAAGTAAATGAAAAACATATTTTGAAATAATTGAAAATAAAATCTAAATCTAACAAACTTGGAAAATTTCTTGCAAAAAGTATATTTGTACACCTATATCTCCGGTCAGTATAAATATCATTTCATGTAATTTTTCAATTAATTTCAGTTAATTTTTTGGATAGTTTGTATTTTTTAAACATTGAAGGTTCTTTTTCAACAGTGAAGGTCACTCGCAGAGAAAAGTTGAGAAATGACCACGAAATCAAAAGAAGTCTCTTTAAACATGAGAACTCATATTATTAACCTTAATAAAAGTGGAAAATCTTATTGCGAAATTCAAAAGATGGTTAAGTTACCCTTTACAACTATTGGTTACATCGTAAGAAAATATAAAAATACTGGACGCATTGAAAATGAATGCAGGCCAGGCGGCCCGAGTAAATTAACTTCAAGAAATAAACGAAGTATTGTTAATGCAGCTATTAGAAAACCACAAATTTCTGCACAGAAAATTGCAGATGACCTTCTTGCATCTTCTAACATTAGAGTGACCGCTCAAACAATAAGAAATGTGTTACATAGTGCTGGTTTTAAAGGCAGAACTCTGAGAAAAAAACCAATGACCTCTGAAGTAAATAGAAAGAAGCATCTAGAATTTGCTATGAAATACAAAGACAAACCGATGGACTTCTGGAAAAAGGTTATTTTTTCAGATGAGAGTAAGTTTGAAATTTTTTTACTCCCTAGTATTCAAAAAATCTGGCAAAAAAATAAAACAGCCCTTGATAGTAAACATGTACTTCAGAACCTGAAACATGGTGGTGGAAATGTGATGGTTTGGGGCTGTGTAGCTCATGGCGGTGAATTGGAAAATTACGCTTTATTGACACAAAAATGACAGCTTTAGGTTACATTGATGTGTTGTGGCATAACTTATTAAACAGAGCTAGAAAATTGGATATTGGAGACACTTTTTTATTCCAACAAGATAACGATCCACAACACACCGCAATAGTTACTAAAACATGGTTACTTTATAATGTGCCAAGACGCCTTGAAACTTTACCACAATCCCCGGATATAAATCCAATTGAAAATTTGTGGATGCTATTGGATGCTTAAGTCTGAAAAAAAAATTTTACAAGTAAAAATAGTTTGAAAGAAGCACTCATGGAAGCTTGGGAAGAAATAGATCAAGAAACCACCAAAAAGTTAATAGAATCAATGCCAGGACGTCTTAAAGCAATTGTAAAAGCCAATGGAATGCATACAAAGTATTAAATTTCTATAAAATAATTATAATTATGTTTAAAATTTGTCACTAAGTAAGTGTACCAATACTCTTTTTGTATAGTTTTTATAAAGTTTTATTCATTAATCAACTAAAGTTTATGTAATTGTTTTTTGTAGATATTTTATTATTATTTTACCTCACTAGAATATATTTCTGCAATTTTAACTTAGTTACTTTATTTTATTTTGCTATAATATTCTAAAATTGAAGTGTACAAATAAGCATTTTGTCAACTGCATGCAGCATTTTTTTTTTTTTTTTTGATAAAAAGATTTTCATTGAAATTCTATTTTCCACATATAACTTTTTAAACACAATTACTCCACTGTTACCAGATTATTCAAAAAAAAAAAATTCTTCTTGTACTGAGTGGAAAAAAAATAAAAAAAAATCTTATGATCAACTTTGGAATCAATAAAAACTATCTTCATAATTTTCTTTTCCACTACCTGACTACACTAAGATTGACATTATCCAAATTTCAGCTCTGAATTTTTCATCTCAAAACAACAAACTAGAAAAATCAAAGATCTGCTTTTAAGTTTAGGAAGCTTATTAAGATTTTAAAAATATTTAAGAAATTTTAATAAGGAGATAATTTATTTATCAAGTGTAAGTTAAAAAAAATCCTCATTTCGATAATTTTTTAGACATAATAAATGAATTATTCCTTTCATTATTTTTGATAGAGAGGAAAGAGCAGAATAGGCTTCAAGTAATATATCTTTACTTTAATAAATAAAAAATAAAATTGTGGTAAATTTGATAACGAGAATTATATAAAAACATTTAAATTAATAAAACACTGAAGAATTCTTTTAAACAACATTATAACTTTGTAATATATATTTATCTCAGGAAAACAAAATACAAATATTACTTTTAGAAAAATAAATGAAATAAAAATAAAATAAATGCAGCTGAAATATTATTCTTAATTATCATCTATAGCTTTCACAATTAAATGTGACAGCAAGGATTAAATAAAGGAACATATAAATACAGACTATTTGTTCTATAAATAGCAAATTTATCAGAAGTAAACTTCAGACAGTAGACTATGCACCTTAGAATAATTTGTTTGAAATTTGAATTAATAAAAAATTAAGAGAGACTTTGAAATATTTCTGCAATGTCTTCAAAATATTATTGCATAAAAATCATTTTTGCACACTTAAAAAAAAACTGTTTTATTAATAATACCAATTTATGGGGGGGGGCATTTAAAATTGTGGAAATTTTTTGTTTGCTTAATTTTTAACGATAGATTAAATTGTTACAATGTCATTTAAATGACTCTTATAGTTTCATCAAACATATAATTATGCATTTTTTTCCAATTCTGTTTATTATCTCAGCTCTTTACAGAAGAAAGCGATTGATAAATTATATTATGACAAGAAACATAATGCAAAAAGAAGATGGACTATATAGAGAATGATGTTTTCAATGGCTCTATGAATAACTGAATATGCCTCAAATAAGAATGTTCACATACATAATAAACAAAACAGGTATAAAACCATTAAAATATTATGACTTTTATATCTATTACAATTTGATGCTCAAAACACTTTGTTCAGAGAATCTTCAAACTGTACATAAGGATTTTAATTTAAATTAAATACCACCAATATTATCCATAAACCAGCTGATCACCAAAGGTGATTAGTATAAAATAAAAATCCTCTCCCCAAAAAAAGAATAAAAAATATGAATATACCTGGTGGTAATACTTCTTCTTTAGTTCCAGATTTTACTGTTTCTTCATCACTTAAATGATAATCTGAGTAACCTCCATCAGAGTCATAAACATCTTCATTAAAATCAAGATGATGAATACGTTTATAATCTTTCACCATGTAGGATGGTGGCTTAGAAATACGACCAGAACGTGTTCTGGGCCTTTGTTTTTTTCTTTCTTCCCGTTCTTCTTTAGTCAAATTAGACCCCCTGTCATCATCATCTGTTCTCCTATGACGCCCTTTTCCTCGAGAAGAAGAAGCTCTCCTGATTGCAGTTGGCTTTGAAGCCATCTCAGTTGTAGAATTAGTGCCTTGCAATTCAGAAGGATGTACAATACGACAAACAATTCTTGTGTTTGTCGTGGGATCAAATAATACAGATCTTCCTCCATTCTGAATTCTGTTGGCTCTTTGGTTTTGCAAAACATATGATATTTGTTGCAACTGAGCTTGAGTTAACACCTGAGTAGTTTCAAATGAATCACCTTTGTGAGTAATTTGTATAGGATTTTCCACAGATCCTAAAGGGGCATTGGTTTTCTTTGTTGTAAGAAATTTTAAGTTGGATAAGGGAAAATTGTTTGATGATGAAACTGAAGAAGAGGGAAGTGCACAAACAGTCTGATCTGATGAACTGCTAGATGATACAGGATTTTCAGATATAATTAAAGGATTACTACTGACAATTGTTTCATTGGCATAAAAATTTTCACTGCAGCTGCCTTCCACTGCATTAAAAGTTAAAGATCCATTATTTAAATTTATTTCGTTATCTTCATTTAAAGATAAGGATTTTAAATGATTTCCAGAAGAATCTGAAACACATTTATCAGTTTCAAAGGACAAATTATGTAATTCTAAATTTTTGTTTACGTCCTTATCAGGAGCTATTGGACTACCGACAGAGTTTAAATCTTCTGTGTTCATAGATTCAAAAGTAGGTGATTTGGTTGTATGAATGTAGGAATGATCAGAAAGGGGATGAATATTTTCTTGCAAAATATTACTTCGATTTTGTTCAAAAACATTTTGATCATATTCATCAGTTTCATTCACTGGTGGTTGTAGCACTTCACCAGAAATTATAATTTTTTCACTTGCACTTAGGTTTATCGATAGCTCATCTTTTGAAATGCCATCAACTACTGGCACATGTTTGTTTACCATAAGTGTTTGTTGTGAAAGTTCCTCCGCCATGCTAGAAACAGTCATATTACTTGTTGACATGACCAGACTTCTATAAAACAGAATCAGTACTTACTTAAATAAAAATTTAAAGTATTTTTTTATTTCAAAGAATAATATTTCTGCTAATTTTTTTTACATTTTTAAAGATTTTTTTAAAGATAATCAAGTTACATTTGTCAGCATGACAGTTTCGCAGTTTCTATTTCAAAATATTGCCATTCTAACAAAATTATTTTTACCACTTGCTTTCATTATCAAAGGGAAAACACAGACAGACAACATTAAAACCATTTAAATTGTTTCATTTACATTTACTTCAAAGTTATTCAAATCTTTACTTTCCTTTGTGTAAAATTATTTTAAATTTCCCTTAATTAGCGAAGATCACAAAAAGTACTTGTTATCAGGTAAACGATATGTCAATTTGGTACAAATTTTTTATGTTCTTTGACTGATGTAATATTATAAATATGTATGTCATACTGGTGTAATATAAATTTGTATGTCATACTGGTGTA
>JAPMOR010019994.1:0-15494 GCA_026543865.1 Argiope aurantia
GTCCAAAAATTAAATATTTTAATCAAAAAGTAAGAAAATATTTGAAGGGTTTCAGCTGTATCTTCCAAAAATATTTTTACACAAAATTTATTTTTTACTTTATTACAAAATTAAAAAAAAAAAGTTTTGTAATGTTACCAATTTCATTTCGTATTATTTTTTTCCAATTTTAATAAATTTTGAAATTTAATTTGATACATAATCTGTGACAATGTTTTTATCGCTTGATAAAATTCAAACTAATTTCAATGATGCTCCATTATACCATTCATCATGCACTTTTGCCAGTGTTAAAATTAAAATATAAAAAAAAAAAATTAGAAAATAAATCCGAATTGTGATTTTCTCTTCCACTTTTATTTTATTATATATATATTTTCTAGGTAATATTTGCAATTATTTATAAGATTTGATTCCATTAAGTAAATGTTTTTAGTCTTATTAAATTACAAGAAGAAAATTCAAATAAATGCATTACATATAAATAAATTAACAGCCATAAAAGCTACATATTTCAGTCAGAATAAGGTTGATTTAAATAAAGTAAATATATAATTCCTAAACTTTATTAAATGCAGAAAAAATTAACTGTATGCAACTTAAATTAAGCTTAAGATCTTAAAATATAAACACTTTTGATAATGAGCAAACGATTTTGGAATAGAAAGTTTTCTTTCTTTAGAAAGGAAACCTATTATTAAATTTTATTTAAAAAATACAACAAAAAGATGAAATATCAAAAAGAAATCATCTAAAGGGAATCGATGAGTGCATTTAAATACATAATGAATTCTATTGATCCAAAAATGCATTACTGTCCCGAAGAATTGGAAATTATTTTAGAAATTAGCATTCATTAGATGCATAACTCGATTAATCAAACTTAAATTTTTATGAATGCTGTCAAAAACAATAATGTAATTTGAATATCTCATCTTCTGGCAATTCTTAATACATCTTTAAAAGACCGGAAAGGCATTTAATTCATTTATAATTGAATAGAATATACATGACGTCATTCTAAATTAGTTAAAAGGCATATTAAAACGTCAAGAGAATTTATTTACATCGCGGCTGCATAAGTAAATGTTATGTTTGAATAGTTAAAGCCATTTTCGTCCACCTTGTTACGTTTATTATTAACTTGACAAGAAATAATTTTTTATAAGTAAAATTCATAAGCATTACTTTTTAATGAAAATAAACTTTTTTTACTTCAATAAGAAATTGTTTCTTGGTATTTTTGTTGACGTTGTTTAGTGACCTTGTCTCAATACTTGTTAAAATCCTTCTTCTAGATATTTTTCAAGAATCTTGATATTTTTGATTTTGTTATGAGTGGAAGTATAATACTTTTTATAAATTAGTTTGAGACACACAAACATATCCCGTTTTTACGTAAAAACATCATGCTAGCTTTTAACAAACTCTCTTTCATTTCACTTGTCTTTCTTTTTAACCTTATTTTAAAATATTTCTCTTTAATTAACTTTCTTTTTAATCCCTTTTATTTATTAATTTTAGTCCTATTATTAGATTTTGTTTACTCCTTATTATTGACTCTTTTAATTCTTTTTTATTAATTTCCTTTTTCTTACTTTTTACAAAATCTTCTTTATTAACTTTAATCAAACCCTTCGCCTCGTAAAAAAAGATTTATTTATGTTTGTAATAATTTAATTTTTTAATCCTTTTTTTTTTATTCATTTCATTACGAGTTATGTGTTTTGAGATTTTATACACTAGTGTTTTCGCCGATACGACCCATTTTAACATTTTCAAATGCTATTGGTCAATCAATGAATTAAATTAAATTTTGTTTCTACCGTGCGATACTGCTAGATGGTGAATTTTAAAATAATCTTAAAAAGATTCCATGATACTTATAATAATGAATCTCGGATTATCATCTAAACTGACGAATGGTATATTACACAAAGAGAGAAAAATTTAGTCGGCTTTGTAGATAGACGTAGATATCTTTAGACGCCATTTTCAACTCAAAGGGGATGAAACGAGGTGGGATGCGGATTTGCATTTTCATTTCACTATAACTCTCTTACGATTGATAATAAAAAAGTAGATCAAATTAGGTGAATTATCGGAGTTTATTATCTTTCATTTTTTCAATTTTTTTTCTACAACTAATATTATAATGTGTATTCTTTAACCTTTTTCTTTTCCTCGCTTTCTATCATTTTGCTTTTTTAATTATTTAAATTTGTATATTTTATTTTTTCCTTCTTTTTTTTCTGTCCCCTTTTTGCACCTAGATTATGCTGCCTAATGTCCTTGTTCTTTTAATTAGCAAAGTTTATTCTCTGCCAATTTTAATTTTTATTTGAAGCAATTATTAATGAGTTCTTTACCGGTGTAACGCCAGCGTTGGCACCCATCCTATAGTTATGCATTTAATCAATCTTACTTACTTGTTAGACATGAGTATCAGAAATACTCGTATTAATGTTGCAATATTACTTTTACTTTTGTTAAAAATGTTTAAAACTGCCAAATGTAATTTAATTTTTTTCTTGCAAAATTTCACATCACTTTTTTAAAAATGGAACTAGAAGACATCAAACGTGCGGAAGCGCCAAATGATTTACATCATGGCTATTTTGAAATTTAACCAATATCATGTTTATTATAGAAATGGGACTAATAGTTGTCGCATTGTTTTAAAATGAGATATTAATATGACTACGAATGAGCAATCAATATGTGATAAGAATATATTTTAACTCAGTAAGTGAAATAGGATGTTATTACAAATTTACAAAATAACTCAAATTGATATATTAATAATAACCAAACAATGCATTTAAAAATGGAGCGTTATTGAACTTAACTGAACAATAAAATTGGAGCATTAATGCAACTTAAGTAAACAATCAACGTGTGATGTTAATCAAACAGGTTAAAAACAGATGTATTTCATGCCAGATTTCGTTTTTTAAAGTTTTTCTTTAAAATGCCCAATATGTTAATCAGAAGTTAACTGTTCAATAAAAAAGGAGACATAAAAATAATAAACTAAATTCAGGATTTTTATATATTACAATTTTTTATATTGCACAAAAATTAATTTTTTAATCGTATAGAAATACCATAAAATAAAAAAAAAATTTACCAACAAGTCTATGCTGACATATACGCATTCTTTCAGCTAATAATGTAAAATAATATTTTCCCGAAATACTGCTAATTGATATGGTGATTACTGTGAGTTGGTTTTAACATCTGACTCAAAGAGAACACAATTTCGCTAAAAGTTCACTCCACCGCATGAAACAATATCATCGCAGATATTAGTTCGTCATAAGTGATATCTATATTTGTTTATATTCCATATATGAAGAATGAAACATATAGTAGTATAAAATTACTCTGAGCGTGCAAAAAGCCATATTCTTCTTCATCATTTCGTAGAGACATTTTCATCACTGGTTTGTTAATCAACGATATCTGAGGAGATCAGAGAAATTCAATCATAATACAATGGTAATTGAAATACAAACTAAACATATTAATCCGCATAACGGGCGAGAATGTTTTATCTGCTTTTTGTCTGTTTTCTTATGTGCAGCTCAAAAAACAGATTAGATTTAATATTTACTTGCTGTTTTGAAGAAGGTTATTAGTGCTGACAAATTTGGATGTAACAAAATGGGATTCGGGATGGATCAGCGTTCAATTTCCTTATTGAAATGGACTTCAAAGAACTATTTTGTCCCCAAAATGAAGACTCGTGGCGGATTTGGATGCAATTTTCCTATGGAATTGGGCTTCAACTTGAATTATCTTGTCCTGAATCTAAGATCTTACTACCAGATAACTGCTGTTCCTAAAAAGAAAAAAGAAGATTACTTTTATTTATTGGCACATTTTAAAAAAATTCCATGGATAGGATATTTTTGAAATTTCAAATGTTTAATTACATATCACAACGCAGCTATTAAACTATTTTTAAAGTTCATTTATATGAGCCTCAAAGTCGTTTGATCAAAATTATTGATGCTTTGGAAGATTACGACAGTTAATTCCAAATATTACAGCAAATAATTATGATCTGAATTTTACCAGAAATTTGCCATTTTAGTTGTGTCGAATCTTTTCAGAACAGTCTGTAAACTATGAACAAATCAGGAGTTGATTTCATCGTTTATCCCAAAAGGTAATTTGCTCCCTTTTCCCCAACTTCATTACCCAAGATGCAGGTTTGAGTAATTGGTCTGGTATAATCGAGGTAGGCATGTGCAAGGATCGCTCGGCGTCGATTAACTGTCGTGAGAGCGGTAAAAGGTGAATTTTCTGGTTAACAACGTGGGATTTCTCAATATTTGCTCTCCTGCCAGTTTTGTGTGAGATTTTTATCACGATAATGAGAAAAAGGTTCGGAAAATCACGGCTCACGACTGAGGTGGGGCTTCAAAAAGTATATTCTTCGTTGGTGATTCTTTATTAATGTCTGCGCGGCTTCCGTAACCAAACACTGATAAGGAATCATAATCGCGTTTCGCTATAAATTAATGAAAAAAGAAGGGAAGACATTAACTATAAGAAACGTGATGCTCATAGTTAATCTTTTTTTTGCTTTGCTTTGGTTGCAATAATAGCATCCATTTTTGGAATTGGGAAGGGCTTTTAATTTCTTAATGGTGACTAATTTTAAGGTATTTTAAAGTTATTCTATATTCAATAAGTGATATAATTGGAGAATTATTGACTACATATATTATTTGTAAGGGATAAATGAGTGAAAATAGTCAATTTATGCTCTCATAATAAAAGTAAATTGATCCACATTATTTCAAATTTCCGATTTACTGTAACATTCTTATAATGGTAAGGTTTCTTGTATAAAGTGAACTAAGATAAAATTGAGGAAAGCAGAAAAGCTGAAATACACATGGTAATAACAATTAGCTATTTTTTTTGAAGTTAAAAAAATTGTTATTACAATTGATTCTTACTTTCAAATTTAACAAAACACCCTTTTCACTTTCCTATATACGTAATATAGATGAAGTAGTGTAATTGTCAAAAAATACGAACTCGAGTATTTGGCAAATCTTTAGGTTCTGAAAACTTATTTTTTTGGTATCGTTTCTTTCTGTTTGTGAAATAAATAACCCATAAATTCTTTGGGCTAGACGACTGAAGTTCGATATTACGATGGAATTTGTAGGTTTCTGTCTGTCTGGAAGCTATCTGCAAGAAATCTGTCTGGATAGTTTTCCAGCACAAATGAACTCCAAGAACTCTATAACTACAAAACACAAAGAACTAGGTGCCTAAAATTTGGTGCCCAGATTTAGCATCTAATATATATATATATATATATATATATATATATATATATATATATGTACTTTTGAATCAAATTTATGTGACGGTTGATTATCTGTCGTTCTGTACTTCTGCATGCACTTAAACACAGTAACTCATAAACACAATGACAATTAATCAATGAAATTTTTTTATGATGTTTTATGACTACAACTATAGTTCTGTGTCAAATTTTGACATCAATCGACCAGAAAAAAGGCGTCAAAATAATACTTTCGAAATAGATTTAATAAAAATACTAGATTTATACCAAATATTTATATTTTGTAACTATAGTTCACAAATGCCATGCAAGGTATTCGCGGCCTTCTCCAAAGTCTAAAATTTTATGCGAAAGAAGGGAGATAAGATTTTAATGAAAGAATACGCGAGAAAATTTTCGGTAGGACCATTCCACTAGTTTGAAGATAATATAACCGATAAAGATATTTCGGCGTGTTTTGCTCAACTAAGCGATTTCAGCTAAGAGTCTAGAAGTTGATACTTCATCTGACTTTTAACTCTGCTCTCTTAGATTCTGACAAACTGAAAAAAAAAATGTTAATCAAAATTATTTCTAGTTCCTATGACTTTTAACAGCAACTCTATTCCTGATATTGTAGTAAAATTATTTTCTGCATCCGAAAGACAGGTAATGTTCAAAGGTCGAAGAAAATATCATTTCTGGCATTATTTTAAAAATTTACTTTAGTTTTGAAACTTAAGGTGTTTTTAATTTAACATAGTTTGAACGATTAATCGAAAATTAATTTTCAATTTGATGAACGTCTATTAATACATTTTTAAAATGTTATTAAAGCCAATTAACTTAACAAATACGTAAAAAATCACGATTTCAAAGTAATGCAAATACAGGGCAATTACACTACTTTTCATACATTTTTATTTCTGATGTGAGCATTTAGAATAATATGATACACGTTTTTACTCTATTTAAAAAGGCTAATTCAATGGTATTTCTTTTTAACTGAAAACTAGAAACAATTTTAAGTTTTGTTTTATTCGGGTAGTTAATTTTTAACTAGATTTCTGGATTCATTTAAAGATAAATAAAAACATTTTTGAATTTACATCTCATATTATTCAGCGAACTGAAGTTAAACATTTAAAATATCTATTTGCACTTTATGCCACATCCAGCTATTTTTTGCACAAAAAAAAGCACAATTAATTACTAAAAAATTTGTGAGTATTTATATACTTTAATGAATTTAAAAGACTCAATGCTTTTAGTTTATTACATAGCATAATACCATAAATGATTTTCTGCTTCATAACATTCTAAATTTCATCAACTTTGAATCGATAATTTCTATCGATATGAGATATTATAATAGCATCTCACACTACTTAAGATTGTACTAATATCTGGCCCGAACAAGATAAGGAAGTTAAATAATAATTAGAACTAAATTTTATTCTACATGACAATGTAATTGAATGAATTAAATTTTATTACACATGTTAATGTTATGAATTAAATTTTCTTTTACAGGAAAATGCTGCCTAATGAACTAAATTTTCTTTTACAGAGAAATGTTGTCTAATGTACTAATTTTTTTTTTTTTTTACAGAGCAATGTTGTCTAATGTACTAAATTTTCTTTTACAGAGCAATTTTGTCTAATGTACTAAATTTTTTTTTACAGAGCAATGTTGTCTAATGCACTAAATTTTCTTTTACAGAGCAATGTTGTCCAATGTACTAAATTTTCTTTTGCATGACAATGTCGTCAAATGAACTAAATTTTCTTTATAGAACAATGTTGCCTAATGAACCACAATTTCTTTTAAACGACAATGCTGTCTAATGAATTAAACTTTTTTCTAATGGCAATGACAATATCATTGTTGTGACAATATTTATGAATTATGTTATGTGACATGCAAGAAGAAAAAAAATCAATCAAAACCTTCAGCCGAGCAGAACTTTAAAGCGGAAGCTAATATTTGGCACATAGTTACATTTTGGGCAATGCTCACTAAGAGGTAATTTTTCAAAAATTTGATTTTATTCTTAATTAAATATTAATGGAGATTTTAACCTTTTCTTTCAATAACATCGGGATATTTATTTTCTTTTTTGCACAAAATCCTTTTTAAAAACAACAACATGAATTTCAATAATATCGATTTATAGTCAAGTACGATATTTTTAACTTTACTAAACTTTGAAAAATATTTAAAATATATATTATAATAATACTTTTTATTGTTTTAGTTATTGAATTTATATTAGGCGCATATTAAATTTACTTTTTATGTACACATTATCACTGTTATATAATTTAAAATAAATTTTAAAAATAAAGACTGATAAAATACAATTTCGAAGTTTGAATCTCTTTTAAATTCTTTATTAACTATTGAAAAAAGGACTAACGATTTGATTTTATTAACTAACTATTAACTATTTTTAAAAGACATATATAGATGTAATTTGTTTTCAATCCATATAGTTCAATTTCATTTACTTCAACAACTGTGCTGTATAGTAACAATAACAAAAAAGTAGATTTTAAAATTTCTTATTTCAACTCCTCTCCCCACCTTACCCCCTCAAAAATATCCCCTAAGTATAGTTTTTATACTATTTTCTTACCAATTTAGTTTAAACTAAGGTAAAGGCTACCTAAGACAAACATTCGGTGGATGATGTTTTCAAACTTCACCCCTTTTAATGTCTATTACATTATTTTTAGCAGATAATAAAAATAAAACTCGGTTCTCAAAAACCTAGTTTAGTTAATTCCGTCAGATGACGGTGATGGTACGGTAGATTATTTGTTTTAGGAAAATGTTGGCAAAAATCTAGAAATCTGAATTTCAGATTTCGTTAACTGATAAAAAACAAGGCGTTTCTTACTGAAGACCTGTTGCGGAGTCACGCCCTTTACCACACCTGTTCGATTTCCCTTGGGGTGCTTGAGGGAACATCTAGGGTTCATAGAAATGGGAAAGTTTCCTGGTAAAGGTGGAGGGGTCAATCTGATATGCATTTTTTTTTCTGTCCACTGTCTTTTTTTAAAACCTATAATGCATATCTTTTTATTTTTTCCAAAAAAAAAAAAATCGTGTGTGTGCTTTGAATAGCTATATATAATTTAGGAAAATTATTATTATTTTTTATTTTTCCGTCAAATTAAAAAAATAATAAACATACTAAATGGCTATATTATGAATTATACAATATCCAAGTGATGCAAATTACATTATAAAAGTTCTGCAATAAAAATGAAAGTCCCTTTTTACCAATATATATATTTTTTTACAATGCAGAATAATATTTTGAGAGCATTTTTATTGGTTGAACTATTCATACTACCGTCAGCTTGACATTTCCCCAAGTTTCCAATTTAAATTAATTCTAAGTAACATATGTAGATTTTTCTATAAATGTTTACCAAAAAGCATTTAAAAAAGGATTTACAAACATTCATTGTTGCTCTTTGGAACAGTCATGTGAAACTTTTATATAGAAATAAATAAGTGAACAAAATAGCTACACGAGGCTCTGTAGAGTTAAATTTTAGAAAAGGTTGTAGAGTAGAACAACACAAAGTTTTTGACAAAACGATCTACCTATGAAAAATCTTCGCCATCTCAGTCATAATATAAATGGAGAAATCAGTCAATCATTAAAAGTAATAAAAAAAAATTCGATCAAATGTATTTACTCCGTGGTTAAATTTTGACTGTCAAATAAAAAAAAAATACTAACTGTTTTTGATAACCTTCGATGCTTATAAAGGTCAAGTTTCATTTTAATTGAATCCATTATGCCTAATTTAACATTCTTGGTTTCCTTAACGTTGTACATCACTAGCTTCCGAATCAGAAGATCAAAAAACACGCAATCTACAGCAAATGCAGGTATCTTTTCGGTGATATCAAATTAATTTTTATGTGATTTTTTTCTTCAATTTTTGTTAATTCTTCGAAATTCAATGAAATAATTGAATAGTTGATGATGATTTTGAATAAAAAGTTTCAGAACTAAATTTTAATAGCTTGTAGAAAAAAACAACAACTTGTGGTGATCGTTAAAAAGTGTATGTTCAATTCATATTCTAATCTTAATAAAAAAAATTTCAGATGATAAAAAGATTTTGTATATTATAATATTTTATATGAAATAAGTTTTTACGTTTAAAATATTATACATGAAAGGAATTCCATCCTGTGTTTGGTATATCAACTAATTTTATTTGTAGAAGTACTATAAAAAACTTTCATTGTACTCTTGGACTTTTTAAAATATTAATGCCTCGTCTTTAGGTTTAAGTACATGAATTTTGATTTCGAGATTATAACATCTCACCGCTCAAAAAATATAAATACATCAATTTGACTTGACATTTCTGCTATTGAAAAAATGGACGAATGCTTATTTTAATTAAAATAAGTTAAATATATTAAGAATTATAAAAAAAAGATATCCGATAAAGATTAAACTTATTTTTTCTACTAACAATATAGGAGAAATGTGCATGTGCGCGGATGTACACTGGATATAGAGAATGAAATTTTAATCGGATTTAACTATTGGGTTGTTCGGAAAGTAATTTCGTTTTTTTTTGTGGAAATGAAAGACAATTTTCGTATAATAAACAAATACTTTATTAAATTATATATTGGCTGTTCTGGTTCAACACCTTTTGCCATCTTTCTGGTAGTAGCATGATTCCACGCTCATAAAGGTTTTGGTCTTTACTGCCAAAAAACTGATCGAGGTGGTTTTTGACCTCCTCATTTGAGGTGAAGGTTTTACCGTCTAAAATATTTAGCGAACCAGTTCTGGCACTGGCGTACTGTCAACACACCTTCTCCATACACATCGGTCCATTTCTTTCTAGCTTGAACAGCATTTTTACCCTTTCTGTGGTAAAACAGTAAGATATGTCGAAAATGCTGCTTATCGCTCTCCATATTTAAAAGGGCACCAACCAAAAACTACTGCGTAGAATTAATTGGAATTTTTCACACACAAGCCTTGCTATATGAGCTCTCAAAGCATATAAAAATTATACGGCTTAAATGTGAAGTTGGGTGCAAAAAAATACAATTAAATCCCCTGTCGGGAAAAAACGAAATTACTTTCCTAACAACCCAATAATTAATTGGATTTATTACAAGTATATTGTGAAAAGATAAAAATATGCATCATTTTTTTTCTCAGGAAAGTTTTTTCTTTAAATACCATTCTTAACTATCATTAATTAAAAATTAAATAAAATTTTGAAGTTTTTTGTGACTAAATTCTCGAAATATCATTGCACAAAAATAATTTCAAATGTAGGAATATAGGTTTAAAATGTTAAAAAAAAAAAAATCAATTTTGTTGCCTTATTTGCTCCAACTTCTTTCATTAGTGGTTCAATGAAATTACATCGTTTTTCAATTAATACTAATATTTAATGATTTGTTTTGCGTCCATTATTTAAATTAAAAAAATGAAATTTCCTAATTTTTTTCACAAATTTTTTTAATAAAATCATAATGAATTTTATTTTTAATTTTTATTCTATTAACTTTTTAATGCTGCAATCAGCTACAAATTCTGAAAGAGATAAGAAAGTGAAGTTTTAATTGATAATGTGCTATTAAATGTTAGATGACGCAGACAGTTCTTCATGTAACGACTTGGAACGAAGAATATATTTATATTTCCCAAGAACAAAATAAGTGGCTACTATAATAACTTAGAAGTCTACCACAACCTGATTATAAAGCTAATGGGCAAAATTATGGTTTGGAGCCGCCAGTGCTCTCAAAGATATGTTTCATTTCACTTACTTTTCTTTCTTGATTTGTACGACTGATTTAAAAAGAACTGACTGATCTGAGAACTTTAAGAGAACTGACTTAAAAAGCCCTAAACTTTTAAAAGACTGATTCACGAAAAGAATCCTTTCAAGTATAATTAGTTATAACAATATTTCGCATCGATATATCAAATTGCAATATTTCTGAAAAATTTTGAATTCTGGCTAGATAAATATAACCATATTTTAAATAAAAATATTTTCAAACTAATTATGTCAATATCAAAAGTTACAAGGTACGGCAAAAAAAAAAAAAAAAAAAAAAAAAAACCTCGGACAAAATTATTGCATCATAGAATAGAAGTTAACTAATTTCCTTTTGATTTGTGCTGATTTTTTTTGTCCATCACTTCAATTATAAAATATTTTATAATATATCTCTTGGTTTACTTATTGTTTTTTGGCTCTTTTACAATGCCAAGCAAAAGATCTGTAACTTTAGAATTGTTTAAGCAAAAGAAACGACAATGTAAAATCGTTCGTTTGCTTAATATGCCTCGCCAAATAGAGTGTGATGCAATCTATCGTTTCAATGACCTTGACAATGATGGTCAGAGTCCAGGAAGTAAACACTTTAAATAGCCATAAGGTCATCAAAAAGCTACTTCAATGAAATTCAAGGGTTTCCATGAGAAAGGACGCTCGTGAACTGGGAATATGGGATTGATCAGTGCAACGAATGGCAAAAATAGATTTAGGACTAAAACTTTACAAGTTCTAAAAAGTTCAGTTACTCGTTGAAGAATACAAACTCGTGCACTCCGAAGACGCCAAAAACTTTTAAGACGGGCCGCAAGTCAGTGTTGAAAGAGATTCCTTTTCACTAATGAAAAACTCTTTACCGTCCAACAAGCTCGTAATTCCCAGAACGATATGATCTGGTCTGTATACGCTCCAAACACTTCAGCAGTTGTTGAACATCGCCGACATCCGAAATCGCGCATGGTCTGGTGCGGAATTTCAGAAAGCGGCCAAACATCTCTGGTTTTTGTGGATAAAAATGTTAAAATAAGTAAAAAAAAAAAAAAAATGTACCACCTTCTAGGGACCTTCCAGAAACTGTTGTACTTACGCGGGCCCGAAAGTACTTCGTCAATGTAAAACGGACATTTTAACAAGACTCCGCACCAGCTTACAAGACCAAAAACACTCAAGAGTGCAAGGCACATTTTCCGAACTTGATATCATCTGGAGAGTGGGCACAATACTCGCCGAATCTCAATCCTATGAAGTAATAGTGTACGATCCATTTTGAAATTCAGGGCTTGTTCTATTCTAGACAAGAGTTTGGACTCTCTAAATTAATCGCTTCGGTGGGAATGGGATTAAAGGCAGAATATTTGTGGTCCATTGCTGAAAATTTCAATAAGTTCTTGCGCCTCTGTATCACTGCAAAAGGTGGCCACTTTGAAGCCAATTAAATTTATTTATTAGTAAAAGTCTACTCTTATTATTATTTGTTATATTTTGTTAATTAATTTATTTTTAATAAAGTTATATTAAAATTGTTTGTCCGGGGTTTTTTTTGCCGCACCCTCTATTATAACTTACAGGAGTACTATTAATGATTCTGAATAAGATATGTTAAATTCTTGCAAAAAATTCTGCTAAATGCAAAAGGTTTGGTTCGAATAGTGCCCTTTTTGCGTCAGACATTTTCAAATATTTCAATATTAGAAGGAAGATATTTTTACAGATTCGCTCATAGAAACCAATGTCAACTTCTTATGTTATATTCTATTCATTTTTACATTCTTCTTAGATTATATTCTATTTCATTATGAAATAACCTTATCCGAAATTTTTATAAAGCACATTGATGATTATATTCTGTTTTATCCACATCAAGTATTTTGCAGCAATTTCATTCCATTACTGAATAATTTATAAACCGTTAGAGATAGACATACCTTTTTAGTTGAAAATTTTTAAAATTTTCTTGCTTAGAAAATATATTTTAGATTGTTTGAGTCAATAAATGTTCTGTTGAGAAAACTCTAAATTTGTATAAAGTCAATCGATCTTATTAGTTTGATTTAGTAAAATATTTTTGACACTCACTACGACTTTAAACTAAATTGCTAATCACGTCTGTTATTATAACTCACTAGTTATGAAAGTGACTGCCATTCAAGTAATCTAAAATCTTTTAAAATAATGATACTGAAAACCTAATTTAGAAATTTATGGAAGACAGTTTTTGGATAATGGAGAAACGTTTTATAAAAAATATATGATAAAAAAAGTACGAAAATAATTATAACATTTCAAAAATTGTGTTATTGAAATAGAAAATGTATCTACATGATTGTTTCATCTGGGATTGTCTATGAAATCCTAATCATTAATGACATTTATATACAATTTTTATATTTAGAATGCAATATTTTCACAATATTTCATCTCAAAACTAAGGCTCCACAAAGTTTACACATATGCTGCCATCTATCGGCAATCTTTATTGTCAAATAACTTCTTCAAGCAGATAAGTGAAGCAATAACATGCAAGTTTCCTTTTCCGCTTTCTGTTGGTGTTATTCCTTTGACGCAACATTTCTAACTATGCAAAAACAGCGCTTAGGAAGTTATTTTAAATTTTAAACTGCTGAATTTAAAAATTCACTTTAAAATTATTTTTACCGCTGTCTATTATGTCAGAGTGATGTATTTTATTAATATTTGATATAAGGAATAAAAGTTGTTTTTTTAGCATTCTATAACATAAATCGGTTGTCATATAGCTAACATAATCGTCAGATGCATATTTTGAAGCGTGATAGTTGTTCCTCGAGAAAATGATTTTAGAAATAAAAATATTTTGAATTTATTAAAAATACGTGAAATGTTTACGTTTTAAGTCAATAATTCTATAAAATTTTATTGCATGAAAACAAGTTCCACACCTCCCAAATACTAAGATAATTAATTAGGCCGGGATAGCTTATTTGGTAGAGCGTCCCTTAGGTTGCGAGTTCAAACCCCATCGGCCGAATTTTCCCACTTGGTGGCTAACTCGCGTATTGATCTGTAGTGGTCACTAAGTCCTCCATGTCGAAAGTGATGCCATTGGGGGTGCTGGATTAGGGGTGATTGTTGATCGTTCTCTGATTCAAGTCTGAATTACGATCTGTGGATGAGTGTATGAAGTCCGCCGAGTAAAAAGGGTTGTGACGTGTGTGTAGTCTAGTCGTACTCTTGGCCCTAGTTAGTTCTGCGATAAAAAAAAACAAGAGGCGCTCCCCCTCAGGCTTAAATCGGCTGTCTTCGAACAGCGGCTTGTCCGTGGCAAGTGCCATGAGAAATAACAACTATCATTTTTATTAATTAATTTACAATTAATGATTATTTTGACTTTAATTAATCCTTATATTCCTAGTTTTATTATCATGCAATTTTTCTATGATATTTCTTACAAGTATTATGACGATTTTACAAGTATTTCGAGTATTATTAAGTAATAAAACTCAAAATTAAAATTTTTATAAAATGAAAGCCACTGTACTAAAAATTATTGTTCAATGTTCCAGCATTTAATGTATCAGCACTTTCATACCTATCTGTCAATAAGGATTCAACATTTCTCTCATCAGGTGAAATCGTTTTATCACATTTCTTACAGTAGTTAAAATCGTAATATCATTTATGTTACGAATATGACGGTGAACTGCATTATTCATGACACACAAATTTGTAGCATTATTTATCCTAATAAAGAATGCTTTTACGATGATTTCATAACCAAAAGGTGACAAAGCGGACTTTTATCGGAAAATATTGACAATAATGCTGTCATCAGTAGAATATTGCCAAAGTAAATGTTTCACTGACATGTACTCCCTAAAGAAAGAAGCAAAAACCTCTTTTTAGACGTAGTGTATTAGCATTAAAATCGAGAAAAGTGTGACACATATTTCTTAAATACTAAGAGAATACATTTTTCTAAATGATCCTTTTTTAATATATACCTCTTTTTTCCTTTAAAGCATTTTACGCCTCATTTACGAAATTTTTGTCACATTGACTTGACATGATCGATATGTATAAGAAAAAAATACGAACTATATTCCTACAAATATATAATATTGCTACCTGTAATATTACTGCATTACTAAAAAAAAACCAATTTACTGATAATCTTAATTCGCGCTGATAACAGATCAATGATCCCTGGACATGCCGATAATTTGGCGACTTAAAGACCGAAATGTAAGTTCTGGAATATTTAAAAATTATAGTGATATATCTATTAGGAGCAGAGACTCTGCAGTGCATTGTATTGCTATTTGTAATTCTTCAAATTCGAGTAATTTATTTTTTTAAA
>JAPMOR010019999.1:456-18724 GCA_026543865.1 Argiope aurantia
TATATATATATATATATATATATATATATATATATATATATCCTTAACTATTATTTACTAATATTATGCAAGGCTTTACCCAATGTCCGCAATTTTAAGCGGAAGAAAGGGGATAAGACTTTTATTGTAGGATATACGAGGAAGTTTCATAGATTCTTAGGCTCTTAATGATTCTTTCAAAAGATCGGCCTCGTGCATTAGTATTTGTCCCTACAAGGTCAAATTGGGGTCGTTCAAGTGTCTTTATATCGTTGGATTTTCGCGAATATATACAGAAAGTATTAAGAACGTGAAGAAATATAATTGCTGCCAAGACTCATATTTAACATTAGAAAGGTTGAAGGTTAGGCAAATTAATAACAAGATGTGGTTTGTTAGGAATAAAGACATCGAAAAAGATCTTTACCTCACAACATTGCAGGATTTTCTCAAGAAACTATTAACGAAATTTTTTGAAAAAATTGACAAGATCAATAACATGGCAATAAAAGATATATAAAATTATGATTCTTCACAACCAAAGAATGCCAAGTGAGCGTCTCATCTCCTTCATGTCTTTACCAAACCGACGTGACTCTGAATTGAATTTACCGAAAAACATTCATGTAAAATCTGTCTTCCTTTTTTTCTCTGTTTTTTTTCTCCCGATTCATTAATTATAAATTACTCTAATAAGTAATACCTTTAATTATCTAAGGCACAATCACTTATTAAGTAATCTCATTGCCATGTCATTACTCTATTTATCTACTATGTCCGGAGGTTAAGAACTTTTAGTTCAAAAACTCCGTGACACTTCCTTCATCAAAGAAAAACAAGTGCTCATTTCGAAGTGAGTGTTTATAATTTCTTCTATTGGTTGGGGTGAGATATTATTACAATATTCTGGCAGTAATTTAAATGCATCATCTATGTGAATTTAAATATTTTCAATCATAGCACTACATGTTCGTTTCATTTTTTAAGTCTTCAATATCATTTCAACTATTATGAATATGAGATTTTTTTTTTTCGCTCTCATATATGTAGTATAGAGAAAATACAGTAATCGTCAAAAAAATTCGATTTCGAGATTTTGACGAATCTCCACATTTTAACTCCTCTCCGAGTTCGAAAAACACATTTTTGGAAAATGCCCGTCTGCCTGTCTGTTTGCTTGTCTGTGATAAAGTTAACTCGTAAACGCTTTGAGCTAGAAGGTTGAAATATGGTATGCGGTCTTCTCACCAGATTTGCAGATTTCTATCAAATTTTCAGTACAATCATTTCAGAGGAAGTGTGTCTGTCCGGCTGTTCGAAATATAAGTTGACACAATAATTATAAAACAAAGAAAGCTAGATAGATAAAATTTGGTGCTAAGATTTAACATCTATGATGTAGACACTTGTCAAATTTTGAGCCAAATCCAACTACTGGTTGACTATCTCTCGTTCTATATTTTCAGAAACAAGTAAATATGATAATTCAAAAATGAAGTGACTTAAATATATCAAATTTTGTTTGGGATTATTGAGAATACAATTGCAGTTTTGTGTCAAATTTTTGTTTCAATCATCAACGTGTCTAAAACACCAATTCGATTTTCGGATACTGTTAACGGCATACCAAGGATTAATCGCCAAATAACTCGCCAAGGATGGCACGAAAAGTTCAGTAAAAATGCTAAATTCACGCCAAAAAATATTTCATAACTATTGTGCGCCAATTCCATGCCACGCTTTGTCTGGGATGACAAGGTCTATTAGAGAGTATACGAGAAAATTTGGGGGAAAATCCGTTCATTAATTTCTTTGAGCATTGCAAAAAAAAAAAAAAAAAAAAAAAAAACTATGTACGAAAAGAAGTTAAAAAAAAAAAACGTGATTCTTTTATATATAAAAGATCGCACTAAGGCAATATTTCCCCGATCGTCCTTCAAGTTCCCTCTGGTCTGATATTCCAGCAATCTATAAAATATGAAGGTTTGATCTGTTGAGTACCCTGCCACCTCTCCAGGGACAGAAACGCTGCATCAGTGAGAAAGCTTAAAAAGCATCTCTTCGTCAAAAAAAAAAAAAGCGGCTTGGCTGCTTTGTGAATCCCGGGTAGTGTGCCCAGAATCGAGGTTACTGAATCGAACGGGTTTTCGCCCGCGTATTTTGTCGATGTTCTCTTTTTCTCTCTTCCTTTCCTCTCGTTCTCTTCTTCTTTCTTTTTTTCTTTTCACCGCCGGTCTTTTTAGCGAGAGCAACTGTTTTTAGAGTCAAATAGGTCTCCCAGCTGTTTCGCTTTAGTAGTTGCTCTCTGGACCAGTTTCATTGCGCGTCGCATGTGATCGTATCCAGGTAACTTTGTGTTGTCATCCGCAGATGGATATATTGTTGTGCAGGTAACGCTTCATTAAGTTCTTTTAAGCATTGTTATTTGTTAAGTCGAGTACTTGTGATACTTGTTACAAAATAATTAAAGCTTGTTCATCAATTTTTATCGAGAGATTTTGCTTCGATAGCGCATGTCTTAAGGTGAAATGATTCAGGCAGAGAATAATAACGCTTGATCTTGTCTAGTCTTGTATTACCTGGAGATAGGTATCTTGCTCAGCAAGAAATTTGTCTGTAATTTTTTATTACATATTAATTTTTATATTGTATGTAATGTGTACCATGAGATAATTAAAACTTGTTGATCGCTTTTACGGAAACATTTTGTCTGAATTCGTATTATAAGATATAATAGCGCTAAAAAAGTGAAAATTTTTGCACTTGAATTTTTTACAGTAATGTTTTTATTTTATTTTATTATTGTTGTTGTTGCGACATGTCGAATCTTAACTTTCAATTTAAGTTTGATAAGAAATTTTGAAGCTTTATAAAATAACCGTTGTGCAACGGTTTGGAATGGGTGTCAATTTTCCATAATAAAATTATATATAAGTGTTATTTATAGTAGCGTAACAAACACATCCACGAAATATTAGTTGCATATATATGTCTGAAACCTGTTAAAATGTCCAGTCGAACGTTATATGTAATTGGATTATTTGATGAAAACAGCAACATAAAGTAATGTTGCACATTTGTTAAAGTTTATTGAAATTAAGGAAAAAATCGTAACCTAATGAAAGTATCATTAAAAATATAGCTTTATAAATTTTAAAATGATGTAAGAATAATTTTGATAGGTTAGTATTTTCAGAAAATATAGCGGCTTGTTATATTTTTTCAAAATTAGTTGAATTTTAATTACTTTTGAAAGATTGATAGTGATCTCACTTTTGTTTTGAAAAACGCATGTGCATTTGACTAAGAAAAAAACACCCATAGATTTATTCAAAAATGCACACAAACTCATTGTTTTTTTATGTATGCTTGTTTTTTTTTATATATATATGCTTAAGTTATCCACAGGAAGCTGATGGTCATAATATTTTCAAAAGTGTGTTTGAAAATACTATCTAAAGATGTAATTTTTTGTTTGTTTTCAACGTGCTTCAAAGTGAGAAGAAATTTTCTTGTATTATTATTACTTATATTATGTGAATATAGACTCATCAATATTTCTCCTCGCGTGTACAAAATAATTAGATTCCAGAAGAAACGGATATTGATGATTTGAAATTATATTTTGATTAATTCTGTTTTTGATATAACTTATACGATAATATGAAGATCGATTATTTGGATTAAATCTTCGTAAAAATGAAAGGAAGGTATTGATGCTTTAAAAACTTCGATTGGCGTGCGCATCTGTTAAAAGTGCAATCGAATTCGTTGTTATTATTTAAATGTACGGCATTAGTAGTTAAATTTCGATGAAATAATGTTTAAACTTAGCAATACAATGAAGCTTGACTTCTTCGAACCTTTTTAATCCGAATTTGTCATAATTGAAGTTCTTATTTGCTTAATGTTATAATATCGTCTATAGTTTGAAATTATTTTGGTCAATTAGAAATGTCAAAGTTATTCGCGAATAATTATTTTTAATTTACTTACGGATCTTAATGCTAACCACAGTAATAGTAAATGAATAATTTTTCTTTATTAATTCCATGACACTGTTGCCTTTCAATTATTCGATTAAAAATGTTTTTTTTTTAATGAAACATGTTATATATAAATTATACTGTATTATTTTAAAGTTTTATGAAATATTTGTTGCGTTCAAAATGATATATATAAAAAGTGCAAATTACTTATTTCTTGAAATATTACTATTCTTGCTTCTTTCGTAAAACTGTCAGTAACAATTATTAAATTTTCATTTATTAGAATTACTTATTGCTTACTCGTTAATGATATATTATGTATTAAAACGATTAAATACTAAAAATAATCTCACGCTCGCCCTACCTTATAGGAAAGTAGGCAGCATGCCGAGATGTCCTTCGTAAAGATTATCAAGAGCATGCATACACGCTTACCATGCTTAATAGAAGATAAGATATTCCTAATAGAAGATAATAGATTTGCGAGCAGAGAGTGCTCGCAAATCTTATCTTCTACCAGGTATGACGAGCGCGCATGGACGCTTTTGGTAGCCCTCCAATCCCACTAAGATGACCAAGCGGCAAGATGAGTGATTGGTTTCTTCGATTGCGAATTGCTTTACAAGAATACCTAATAGCGCTCCGGTGCGCCATCCTTACATAATGAAAGGATAGCCTATCAGAACGCTAACCGTTCCCTCGAAAACAACAAAAAGAGTCCAGCACTTAACCATAGCGAGTGCATTCAAGATTTTCGATTTATCAATCTGTATTTATTGATAAATGTTCATAAGTTCTTTTTCTTAATTCCAATCTTTAGATAAAACAAATTTTTATCGTGTTCTGTCTTTTGCGAATCATACATGTTCCACTTTATATTAAATGAATTTTTATATTATTTCAATTGAAATTCATTTATTTACTAAAAGGAAAGTGTTAACGCGTTACACTTTGGGGGGGGGGGGACGTGTTACAGAATGCTTCACAAAATGAGCAACAAAAACATGAAAAGCAAAAATGAAATGTAAAGTACATTATAGAACATATTAGAAATTTTAAAATCTGTATCAACAATCAATCTAAAAACATTAAAAAACACTTAAGAATTAAAAAGTTATAACCTTAAAGATGTACAAGAGATTTAAAAGTCATATATCAAAACAATTATAACCGAAATATTAATTCAAAAGTTGAATGTAGTCAATCTTCAAACCATTAAAACTTTAATGGTTTAATGGTTAATCGATGGTTAAATGATCTTAATCGATGGTTAGGAATATCTTAATGGTTAATCGATCATAAAAATTATTAAAAACACATTAGAAATTTAGATGTTGGAATTTATTCAATCCTAAAAACTTTAAAAACACACGAGGAATTTAAAAGCTGTTAACTATTTAAAAACGTCAAATGATATATTAAAAATATAAAGTTCTGAAAACTTGTGAAATATTTAATAATTTTTTTATTATGTGGATTTATCTACATAATTAAACATTTAAGAAATCATCTGCATAGAATTTGTTACTTTATGGTTTTATATTACCTAAGATTAATTTAACACTTAATTAAAACTTAAGTAATATATATTTACGATTGGATCCAGTAGACATTCCGAAGCTTAGATTTACTGAACAAGAAATCGCTTTTAAACCCAAGCCATAAAACGTTTAATTGCTAAACCTAGCAGTGATTTTCGACTTTTTCGCTCCCAGAGGATATCTTTATCGATTGTATTGTCAGTTGCAACCATTATCTTCAGGATAAACTTAGTAGCAATTAGTAACAAGCATTCGGAAATGTTGTAAAGAAACATAAACATGAATTGTCCCATTTCTTCGGGAAAGCTAAATGAGATGTCATAGAAGATCTTGCATAAGAAAACAAAATGAATAACCTCGATTCGCATTTATTTCCATGTCGTTCGGAGTCTTAATTTGAGTTACGAAATTAAAGTCTCGAAAGAAACATTTTGTTTGTGTTATAATGACGCTTGTTTCGTGTGGATTATTATGTTCCTGAAAGGGCTTGTTTGGAAATTAGTGATCATTAAGTCCGAACGTTTGCCATATAATTGGCCGTCTGTTTATACTTATAGAAATCATTAAGTTTGCTGAGATGGAGGGCTTAATATTACCATAAGCACTCCAAATAATTTTCTGGAATTAATATTGTAGAAATCGTGAAGTGTTTTTCATCTAGCGATATACTTGTATAAAAATAATGGAAATAGTTAGTATTATTATGTTGGAAATTGGAATTTCTTGTATTACAAATACTTTTTTAGTTTTCGAAACATTTAATTTAACTTTGTATCATGTGGATAAAGATGGAATTCTTTAATCGAATTTTTTTTCTCGATTCTTGTTATAATGGAGTTTTGTACTTGTGGATTTTTAATAACAGTACATTATTTTAAAATTTTAAGATGTTGATTATTAATGGCTCTAGTAAGTTAGTTAAATTTTGATTGAGTGCTAGTGACGCCTTCTGGCAGCGAATTTGAGAAGTAATTGATATCAAGATTTCATAATGTTTATAAAAATAAATGATAAATGAATGGGTGGAAAAAGAAAATAATAATTTAGATAAAAATAATAGCCACTGTTTAGTACACTAATAAAAATATTTGTATTAAATCGCTGTCTCCCTCCCTCTCTCTCTCCCTCCCTCCCTGTCTCTCTCTCTCTCTCTCTCTCTCTCTCTCTCTCTCTCTCTCTCTCCCTCTCTATCTCTCTCTCTCTCTCTGTGTGTGTGTGCGTGCGCATAAAATCGTTACTTCGTTAGTTTTTATGGTTTTATATTACCTGAGATTAATTTCACACATTTTTTAAAAATTTTTTTTATAATATTTTGTGATTTGAGACGTAACAAGTGTATCTATTTCCTTAAACAATATATTTTGCACCATATTTAACCCTTTCAAATGTACGTCTAAAAAGAATGAACATAAAATTGCATAAAATCGCATCATAATCAACTGAGTAATCAGAAATTCAAAAATTAAAAATCTTTTTCACGTGTGTGCATAGCGAACTCTGTCGAGTTTTCCTGGTTCGTGATCCTTTCACTTCACTTCCTCCTCACTTTCCTGGTTTGCAATTTTTTATCATGGAAATTCGCCAATTATAAAAAATGAATTCTAGTTTTCCTTGAATAAATGAGTTATTTCGATTTTATTTGATTTACTTAAAAGCGAATTTTAATTTTTGGTCTACGAAGAAGTATAGATTGAGTAACTACTGTAATAGGCTAAATTCGACTGTGTGGTTTTGATGAATCTTCATGTTGAAGACTTCCCTGAATGAGTTCGAAAAACACATTTTTGTAGCTTTCGAACTCTTTAATTATCTCTCAGTCTGGTTATTGGCATGAAAAACTAAAAAAAAAAAAAAAAAAAAAAACACGCGACATTTTTCAGTGGTGAAATTTGGCGTTAAGTTTCTGTGTTTGAACACCAAAATTGTTGATTTTTGAGAAATTTTGGACGAAAGACGCCTATGGGATTCGTCTATGGGTATATGAACACGGTTGTTGAAAAACTTTAAGGGCTAAATTTAGCATGTGATTGTATTTCTAGGATCTGCAACTAACTTTGATCTATCATCAGATTGGCTTTATTTTACTTAAATCAATTTACTGACTCTGAAAAATCAATAAATTAACATAATAAATAGACTGCTGAAAAATTAAATTTTTCCTATCCTATTAGGCCTTTTTAGCAAAATATATCTGCACACTAATATCTTAAACAAAGAACAAAAAACAAAAAAAGACTCAATACTTCTACTCTCAAATTATACGCTTGGAATATTATTATTTTAGACCTTTTTAAAGACATTACGAATGTCCAATAACAAGCACAGGTGTCTTTCAGAAGCAGTCTATGATTGGCCTAAAATAATGAAATTCTAAGCTTCATAACTCGGTCATTTATGATCGCAGATGAATGATACTTCTTTTGCTTAAAACATTTCATATCAAAATTATTTCAGTAAATATGACTATGTAACTGATAATATAACGAAGTTTAAATTTCATTATTCTTCCTTAAGCACATATATTGACTCAAATTGCATAAAATCATCTGTGAGAGTATTTTTTTCAAATAAAGGCTTTTATTTCTAACGATTAAAACATGAGTTATTGTTTAATGATTATAGTTATATCCTGTGTAATGTATTTTAAATTTTCTCCATTAAAATATGCTGCGATCCTTTATGCAATTTTGATGAAACATTTAATACATTAATTAATAATTTAAACAATTAATGTTTCAGTAATAGAAACATATTGTTAAATGTTTTAGGGAAATTAATTTATCTTAGATACGGAAAAAGAAATTTCTAAGCTTGAAAATCAAACGAATCAATCATTTTTTTTCCTTTTTAAAATAAGTTTTTATATATAATTTATAACGATAATCAATTGTTTATAAATCATAAAAGTATTTCATTAAAGGACACATTCTATTATAAACATTTAGGGAAATTAATTTCTCGAAATTACCATAAGAGAAATGAACGGAAATCTTAACAGCGTAAAATTCAAATTGATCTACCATATTTCGCATTCTGTGTAAAGTGTTCCCCTTTTAAAATGATAATTCCCAGAAAATGAATCATTACTAATTGTAAATGGTTATTAGTGTCGAGGCCATTTTGAGAATTCGAACAAATCACTTCTGCTGGTTTGGTGTTAAAATTATAAACCAATAAATTCCACTGGTGTTATTAATCACATTGTGGCCTTATTTCAAATAATTAATATTACTTTCTGGGAAAATTGTCCATAAATGTTAAGGTATTTTAATTAATTCTTGGGGAGTTAAATTTCCCACTCATTTACCTGATATTTTGCAATGATTCTAGCTTATTTGTTTGAAATACGTGGTACTTCTGAAGTTCGATTCGTTTTTAAAAATCAATAAGTCGTTAACGCGTGGAAATAGAAAGATCCGATTTGCACAGAAAGGGTAGGAATGTAGCGATGCCTTTTCACTTTTTCGTAATCAAAAAGGAAATGCTGCTGTCGCCCAATTATTCCATTTCAAGATTTTGACGAAATCTCCATTTTTGATATCTCCGCAAATATTAAAAACGCTTCTTTTTTTTTTTTTTTTTGCTATTATTTCTGTTTGTCTGTAAACAAGCACTTCCAGTTTTCACGGCTTTGCTCAAATTCCACACTTTTGTATGAGGGGCGGGGAGATGCTATTAGAGTATGCGAGATAGTTTCGGAAAAACAGCTAATTTTCTCTGGGTTTTTTATGAAATTACAATTTATTTTGCTATATGGTTTATAAATCACCAGATGGCTGTGCAGTTAACTGAGCGCTGCTTTACGTTGCATGAGACATAGAGTAAAGGCTAAAAATGTTACTTTTTATATTTTACTGACTTTTGTTTCATGTTTTACTGACTCTGTTAGAAGTTATAAAATACGGTGAGACTGAAAGCGTCTGCCATCTGCTTGGCTTGTTTAGTATGTGTTAGCTTTCATTGACTTTTTGTAAATTACCGGCATATCCATTATAGATTGGTCAGGTTTCTTTATCTTACTTAGATACCATCAGAAATGATTAATTATAATATTACAATTTATATGTTCGAAATAATGATGGAAAACAAAGAATCAGTTAAATATCCTCAACCATTATTCTGTTTTTATTTCTTATGAAATCTCATGACATCATCAAGGATTACATGTCCCCACCCCCCACTCCTAGAAAAATCTCTAAAGCACTACTTCATTATACATTTACATTTTTCCCTCATTCTATACTGCGGAAGGGAAAAAAAAGTGATAAGTTTCATGTCCTCGGCCTCTGTACCGATTTCACAATTTTGTTATGTCCTACTGCCTCTTTTATATCCTCTTGGCCTTTAGATATGTCATCAAAGAGTGTACGTTAACAGAGTCCCCATGATCCCCCCCCCCCCCAATTGCCATGATTTCCCCCAATTAATTTCACTACTTTGCAAGCATAGCTATTCCATAAATCACACTCCTCTTAAGTTCATTTTACAATTATAATTTAAAACAGTAGTTTCTTTTATTGTGATAAGATGTGGTTTATCAAAGGTGGTTAGCATGATTTTAATAGTGAGTGAACAACCGGTCGACGAAGTAGCTAGTAAATATGGAAAGGGAACGAAAAGGATTATTTAAAATATTCTTAAGAGACATTTGCGATACTTATGGTATTCCGAAACATAAATATGTATCAATGATTGCTTCTTTTATATATTATGGGCAAAATATCACTTCTTTATTATTAAATTAATCATTTCTTTTTTTTTGAAAATGTGATACAAATTTTTTTCGCAGTCACTGTGAAATTTGGGATGTGTTTTATGTAATAAACATTTTTTTTTTTAAATTTGCTAAATGCTTCCTTTTTTCTTACAGGTCGTGATTCGTCAAAAGGATTTTTTACCATGACGTGATAATAGTCTATGGACGGGTGTCGCGAGTTGCGCTCCTGTGCGCATTCCCAGGGGCTGCCACCTTCCCGGAGACACAGAGGTCGCCCTAGAAATGGTAGGTGGTGTTTCCATTTTATATTTCCAAAACTCCATACTAATCTTTTATTATGTTTTGGTAAATTTCATCACACAAATTATTTAATTTTATTGTAAATTAGCCGTCTTTGACGACCAACTAATTAGCTTGGAATATTATTTGTGTTATTTTCAATTATATCTGTTCATGACTCTTCCAAGAAATTGTTATAGTCATCAAAGCAATATTATTTTAATAGGCTTATGTCTGTATAGTTCATTGTGCATATGAATTATCCTAATAGAATTCAATCTTATGATATAATATTAATAAAAAGCGTAATTTTTAAAATACTTTCACTTTTACAGAACAATAACTTCACTTTTATATTTCTTATGTAAACTAATAGCTTTCATTCCTTAGCCTACAACAGTAGGGGGGGGGGGGAACTACAGTGATAACCAGCTATATGACGAACATTGAAATATGCAAAAATTTCAGAAGAAGGAGCTCGATAATTAAATTGATATTATCAAAAAGACGATTTTTTTAAAAAATTTTAGTGGTATAAAAATTTATTTTGTGCAGTAATATGGAAACTCTAAAAACTTGTTTCATTTTTGATTAACTAAAATTTTAACTAGAATTTCAAAAAAGAAATTATCTCCGATTTACGCATTTTCACCCTTGAAAGTATAACTATGCCAAATTTGGTCTTCTAGATCAAACGGTATGTCCTGTAGCACGCCAACGCACACGTACATTTCCCTTTATTATTAATATTAATTAATTCTTTTTCAAGTGCATTAGTGTCATACTTTCGGAACTTATTTACCTGGGAGTAATGATATTTTGCTTAGCTTTTCTATTTTTCATAAATTTCAATGATAAAGGTGAAAAGATGGCACTCAAATTGTCTCATTTTCTTCCTCAAGCTGATTAATTTTATAAATACAGAATTTGAGTGAGAGTCTTCGTTAATTAAATATAATAAGAGGAAAAAATAAAAATAAAAAAAAAACCTAGAACGAAAGCGTCTGGCTCTTATTTACAAATGTCTGGAGAGAGGTAGTACACTGAGGTTACCAAATGACGCGAAAACATTCGTGTTCTCTTTCTCTTGTAGATAAAAGAAAAAAAAAAAATGTTGTCTCTTTTAAGTCTCTCTGCTGTCTGTCTGTGCGTATTCGAATATTATTACTCAAAAACACAATAAATATGCATGTATATAATATGGCCTAAAAGAAACTTTTGAAATTTTAACTTCGATTTATTTTATCCACACTATCGATTTTTATTTTATCCACACACACCATACTTCGATCCATTTTATATAATTTGCACAAGGAAAAAATAAATCGATGATTAAAAAAAAAAGCGGTTTACATCACGATACAAAAGCAAAATCCCAGAATTTCCCCCTTTAGTGATTTTATTACCAGATTTCAATAGGGATTTCGTTGACACCTGTCCTCTTAGGAAAGGGATTCTTAGGTATCTTTAAAACACTGTATGATCGCCAGGAATTCATATCCCTTCGCTTTGGCATGGGTAAAAAAAAGAATTTTTTTAGAGCGCATGTTAGAATAATTACACAAAAAAAGAGGATTTGGATCATAAAATAACGGAAAATTTTAGAGTAAAGTAGTATAAACTAATTTAAGAAAAAAAAAAGAAATTAAGAAGTAAAGAAATATTATATATATATATATATATATATTTTAAACTCTTAATCTAATCGAAATTAATTTCCAAGATTTTATCTTAATTTAGCTCATCGTAACTTTATTCTAAAATATTCTCTTATTTCTTGATCCAATTCCACTTTCGGTTTAATTAATCCCTTTGTAAAAATAATGCGCCATCAGTACTACGTATTAAATGAAAGTGCTACTTCAATTGATACGTTACGCTTATCAAAAGTCATTCCATCGACACATGGCCGGAAATTCTATGTTATATAAGCTAGTGATCATTTGTTCGGCCCTTTTTGCTCTTCTTTATTTCCCTGTTTGTGCCGCGCTGCGTTTTCTTGCATATAATCATGCTTTCTACTCGGAAGAGAATAAAACTAAATATAAAATATCAAGTCTCTTCACTGCCTCGAACCTGCATTCTACTTAAACTAAAAATATGTTATGTATTATTTAGTCGACAGGATTCGAAAACATTTCATATATATAAAAAAATAACCATAATGACTTTTATTTATTATAAGATAAAAACCATTTTCGCTTATAAATAGATTGAATCGTACTCGGCTAGTATCCCGCATAATGACACGAATATTATGTCATGATATGCGACAAAAAAGGTACAAATTTGTGAAAAAAGTGCCGCTTACGGTGCAAATTAGTGAAAGAGTTATAATAGTTTAATTACATTTAAATCTTTTAAAATCCTATTTCGGACTATGTGCCTTCGCGCATTTGTATTCAGCATTGCTTTCCCTTAATTTTCATCTTCAAGTCTTACTGACTATCGGTTAAAACTACCTGAAAGTCCATCCTTAAATTTAGAGAAGTCTCCAAAATAGACTCTGGATAATGTTATAAATGCGGAAGTCGGGAAATCCTCACATTTCGCTAACTAAATGTAGTAAGAGGTTGAAGTAAAATTTTTTTTAAAAAAAAAAAGAAGCGTTTAATGAAAGCGTCTAGTTCCTATTTACAGCCGTCTGGAAAGAGGTAGCCCATTGCGACATGACACAAATGTGCTCGTTAGATCGCGCACTTATGTTATTCCGCTCTCTTTTACAAGATCGTCGCATCTTGTAATCTTAATTTCTTTCCCAGAAATCTCTCGCTGTGTGGCCGCCCGCTTTGGCTGAAAGCCATCACGTTGTTTAGAGAGGTATTTATAACGCGCGAGGGGGTATGTGTTGCAATCGTTCTTCCATTTATTCAAAATAGTGAAAAATATGACCTCATACCACTCGTAATTTTGCCTTCTACTTTCATTTCATTCTTTAGCGGAGGAGCGAGAGAATTGGCTTCTTGGCGACTTTTGGAGTTTCTGAAATCAAAGTTTAATATGATATTAGCAAGAAATTGCGAACCCTAATAGAAATTATTGAATGACGCGAATACAGATAAGGCTTTCTTTATTCCATTTATTCAAAATGGTGACAGATATTACTTTTTACCACTCATGAATTTGCTGTCTTTCATTTCATTCGTTGGCGGAAGAATGAGCAACTTTGCTTTTTAGAGGCATTTGGAATTTCTAAAATTAGAGTTTAATAAGTTACGAGCAAGAAATTACAAGCACTAGTAGATTCGCAATATATTTAATGGCACTAATATAGATAATACATCCTTTCTCTCATTAATTCAAAATGGTGAAAGAGATGACCTCGTACCACTTTTGATTTTGCTTTACTTTCACTTCATTCTTTTGCGGAATAATGAGCGAATTGGTTCCTTGGCTACTTTTGGAATTTCTGAAATCAAAGTTTAATATGTTTTGAGCAAAACATTATAAACACTAATAGATTTGCTATATTTTTAATGGCGCTATTTCACATGATGCGTCCTTTCTCCCATTTGAAATTATTAAAGATATGATTTCAAACCAGTGATGATTTTACCTTTCATTTCATTTGTTAGCGACAGAACGAGCGAATTGGTTTCTTGGCGACTTTTGGAATTTCTGAAGTCAAATATGTTACGGACAAGAAATTACGAATACTAATAGATTTGTAATATTTTTAATTGCGCTAATACAGACAATGCACTCGTTCTCTCATTTATTCAAAATGATAAAAGATTTGACTTCATACCACTCATGATTTTGCCATCAATTATTGCATTCGTTGGCGGAAGAACAAGCGCATTGGCTTCTTGGCGACTTTTGGAATTTCTGAAATAAAAATTTAATATGTTACGAGCAAGAAATTACAAACACTAATAAATTTGCAATATTTTTAATGACACTAATAAAGATAATGCGTCCTTTCACCTATTTATTCAAAATAGTGAATGAGAGGATTTCATACCAATCATGGTTTTGCCTTCTTTTATTTCATTTGTTGGCGAAAGAACGAGCGAATTGCCTTTTTGGCGATTTTTCGAATTTCTGAAATTAAAGTTTAAAATTAGTATATTAAGAACAAAAAATTTCAAGCAGTAGTAGATTTGCAATATTTTTAATTGTGGTTGCGCAAATAATGCCTTCTTTCTTTCATCTGTTTTGAATGATGAAAGTGGTTATTCCATTGCATTCATATATTCAAGTATCTTCGTTGGTGGTGGATGAACGAATTGATTTTTTTTTGAATTTATGGAATTTTAATTGTAAAGATGAAAAGAGTTAATTAATTAATAGCGAGAGTCTTAGCTGGTATTGAAATTGGTGAAAGTAATGGAATTTCAATTTTAATGGCGCCAATCCATATGGCATCAGAATCACATGACCATGGATATGCGCGATGCTCTATTTCTCCCAATAATTTTAAATGGTAAAAGAAATGATCCCATAAAACTAATAATTTCATTTTCTTTCCTTTGTTAATGGAAGAGCAAACTAGTTTGTTTGTGACTTTTTGGAGTTTCTTCAGCCAAACATGAAAATAATAATACGTTGCAGGTGTGAACTTGAATTGGAGAAATTATGAAATTAAAAACTCAATGACACCAAACCACAAACATCATATGGCAATGGAGAAGTACTATGCACACCTTTTCACATTTATTTAAATGAGAGTAAAGGATGGCCTCATGATTTTTTTTTATTTTCGTTTATTATTTCATTTGTTAGCTGAAAAGTGAAACAACTTACTTCTTAGGAGTTTTTAGAATTTTAGTTATCATAGTTGTAAATGAGCGAGAATTTATTTAAATAAATTTCTATAAACTCTTCACTGTTTTGCGGTTTTTTTAACTACTAACATTTTGATAAAAAGGGTATTTTCTTTTTCGCATATTAATAAAAACGTGTAATTAAAACTTTAAAACTTTATTATTAAACATGTAATTACATTATTATTATATTTACCACATTTTTCTTCGCCATGGATATTCGCATTTTTCTTTAACAGTTTAAAAACTTTATTTTATCTAAATATCTTGTTTTACCAGAGAATTTTCATAAATTCTTCTAGCGCTGCATCATCAAATTTTTTTTTAAATCTACAATTTTTTTTAAAAAAATCATTCTGGCTTAGTTTTTAACTCAATTTTAGTCCAAAGGCTTTCTTTAAAAAGATTCTTCAATTCAAAATTACTTATTCCTCAACAAAAATTCCAGTTGCCAACTTTTTAAAATAAATGTTACTTCTGAAAAAGAATAAAAAAATTAGTCTCGTTTACTTCCGTGCTGTCCGTCATTAGTCGAAAAGCCTTCCGTTTGTGAATCTGTAACTTTTCAACAAAAAAGTCTTTTTACGTAAATGACTCCAGCGGTGTTCCCCTTTTCAAAATCGTCTGACACAAAAAATAATTACCGTTTCTGAGCCTGTCATGTAAAATGTTAGACACGCTGCTGTGCAAAGGGGGAGAAAGGCACAAAAAAAAATTTCGATGAATATATTCTGTTCTCGTTGTAAAGTTGAGGAAAGGATTTTCCTTCTAAATCTAGTTGTCATGGTCACGTGATAAATGGAAGTCATAAAGCATGCAGATGAAGTTGTCGCACGCGCCTGGCATCCCTTTGGGATTTGCTAAATAGGCAAACACGTGAGCGTTTTCATCCCTAGCTAGAAAAAAAAATTCTAAAATAAGTTTTTGAGTTTCTTAACATAAATATTTCCAAAGAGCAATGGTTATCATTCGACAAATTCTATACCGATGTGTTCTATTTATTTCGAATATTTAGAAGGCAGGAGTTATTAAAGATTGCAATCACCTGTATATTAGAAAAATGAATATCATATTTTGGATGCAACGAAACTTGTATTCTATTGTTTTCGAATATTCAGAAGTCAGAAATTTTTTGCAATTTGATTTGAAATTTATTATTAAATGCAACGAAACATGTATTCTATTTTTTTCGTATATTGAGAAGTCAGGAATTTATTAAAGATTGCAATCACCTGTATATCAAAAAGATGAATATCAGATTTTGGATGCAACGAAACTTGACTAATTTCCATGACGGAAACAACAGTACGATTTATCTAAAATTTAGACATAAGAAAAAGTGTGTCACAAATGATTACGGTAAGAGAAAGTGACAATTTTAAAACTAGAAATAAAAATATGGTGGTTGTATTTTTCGATATTTAACTATTTTAATAAATGCTGTAAAAATTCTAGATTATTTTCAGGTATAATTTCAAAATTTCGTAAGAAAATAAAAATAATAAAAATTTCATCACAAGTTGAAGAAAGGGGTGTTTTGTCAGAAGAAAAGGATCATCCCTCTCCTCAAAATAGTCTAACAAATTCTTTTTATTACACATATAATTGTAACTTTATTATCAGCTGTTTCTGATAATTAAGTTATAATTATATGTCTAATAAAAATAGATTTATGTACTATTTTTTTCCAGTTATTTAATTGACTCTTCGTATTATCCAAATTTCTGAGCAATAGGGAATTTACTGTAATAAAGAATTAATAAATTAATAGATAGCTTGATTGAGTATAAGGGACAATAATTAAAATTCAGAAAATTTATAATCAAAATCATTTTAATAAATAAATTACTAATACTTATAAATAAATACCATCCCGTGTTTTGTATGTGGCTATTATAAAACTTCAAAATAAATAACAAATTCATTAATTCACATCTTGCACGCCCAAAAAAATTTTAAAGGGAGAAATTTTTATTCCTTTTATGATTGAAGGCAATGTGCTTGAATGAATTGAAATTCTTAAAAAATTACTCATTAAAGATCATTAAAAACACCAAATATGGGGGTGGGGGTAAATAATTAACGAAACAGCTCACAAATAAAAACAATATTTTATAATTTTTAGTTTGGATTAGATCGAACCAAATAAAGTCGAAATATAGGCAATAATTGACGCTATGTGAACATAAAATACAAAGGACAAAAAAAAAAAAATTCTTTTGATTTAAAATGTAGAATTCTTCGAATGACTCAGTTTTCATAATTCCGTACAATTTCCGTGGCGTGTGTGTGTGTGTGTGTGTGTGTACGTGTATTATTCAATAGGCATAAAATGTCCATTAATCCAGTGGCAATATGAGGCCACAGACGCAGAATTATTTTGAGGTTATTCCCTTTACACAACCAATCAGTGTTGTACTCTAATACATGTACAGGAGGCATCTTTAAACATACCTTTATGCCTCTTTTGCAAGATTAAACAAAAAGTTCACTTTTAACATCTTTTAAAAGCTCTTTGTGAAATCTATGATCAGGAGTCGATGCTTCGCCACAGAAAAGCCGCACTCACAAAAAAAAAGTTGTGGGAACGCATTCAGAACTTATATGGCTTCAAAAGAGGATTTTCCGATAATCTGGCTGAGTAAGCGTTTATTTTAGCCACCTGATTTTCACGTGACACTGTAGTGGCACGTTGGATACTAAAGTGTTTCGAAATTAAAGTAACGTGCTTCAGTCTATGAAGGCGGAAAAATTGAATTTATTGCTAGCATCTTGACATTTCTCAGAGTCTCAAAACGCAAGACGTGAGCCAATAGTTAAACCGTCACTGAAATCATCGGATGAGCCATAGAGGTAAATAGCCATAGAGAGCTTGGTAGAGCTTGGTGGATAAACCATCTTTCTCGTGTGATCGTAGTAGGGAATCGACTCTTCAAACACTCTATTTTCCTCCGATGACTCCTATTTAAAACTAACTAATATTCAATTAACACATTG
>JAPMOR010019999.1:18734-38665 GCA_026543865.1 Argiope aurantia
ACAATATTCCTTTTTGTACAAACCGCTCCAGTCACCGTTGACTGATGAAGAGATTTACAAAGTAGATAACTATATAATTGCATTAATAAAATTTAAATAATGTGAAGATTACAAAAAAACCATATGTAAATATTACTTTTCACCCCTCAAAAATGTCAATTAATACTCTTCAACTACATTGAGACACAAGCTATAGAAAGCTGATTTAGAAGAAGCATTTTGGAAAGAATATTGATTATAAATTGCCGTAAATATTTGCAAGAAATATACAAAAATATTATATGCAGTCTTTTCTTAATCAGAGTCAATATTATATACGTTTTTATCTCTATCTTCATAATTTTATATGCGTTCTTATCTCTACTTTCATCTATACTTATATAAATATCAATGTATGTTTGTGTGTGTGTATTGGCGCTCTACAGGCCTACTTAGGCCGTTTGATTTACAGTCACCAAATTTGGTATATGTATACCCTGGAGGTCGGGAATGTGCACCTGGGATCCCGTTTTTTGAATTTTTAATTAGAATTTTAATTATTAATTAAAAACTAACTTTCCTGCCAAAAAAATTTTCATTTCCCCACCGCCAAATGAGTAAGGCTTCAGTTTTTTTCCCACGCTAATGAGGTAAGGCTTAACATTTTTCAATCGATTATTTCAAACGAATTCTTTTTATTTTCTTAATGTTTGATGCCTTTAAAATTAAACAGTGTTAATTAATCGATCTTTCAGATTCATTCTGAAATACTTTTGAATAAAAATAAAACAGAATAAATTGCATTGAAAATTTCTAATCTGCATAGCGTTACCCCAACTGGCGTAGAAAAATTCACCCATTTGCGTTACCATAACTGGCGTTGAAAATTCATACATGTGCGTTGTGTTCTGATTGTTGATAACTATTTTCAACGGATGCGGACTTGATTTAAATTATTTTTAGGTTAGTTGTATGCTTTTGTGATTAAATTTTATTTATGTTAGTTATATATATTTTGTATATGCTTATAGTTTTAAGTACATAGTTTGTTAAGCATTTTTTTTTTTTTTTTTTTTTTTTTTGCCTGTTTTCGACCGATTATTTTAAACGATTCTGTTTATTTTCTTATTGTTTGATGCATTTAAAATTAAACATTGTTAATTAATCGATTTGCTCATGATGAATGTGAGAAAATTTTGTTGACAAATTCGTGAGATATTACATAAATTAAGAAAGATATTTTTTAGTGCCCATAAGGTTTAAATGCTCAGTGACTCTGTTTTCAGTAGTCATATTACTAAAAAAATGTTTTGTTTCAGTAAAAAATATTATTATATTAATTGCAGATTAATCCTTTCCACTTGAATTTAAAGCATAAATTCTACTTGAGCTAACAGAAGATTAGAGAGATTCATATTGCGTTATGACTGAAGGCCTTTATAATATTATGAGTAAATTATATGACTATCAAAATTTGAAATTTTAAAATATTTTGATGAAGAAACTATTAAAATAGGAAGAACATAAAATATTTAATTATTAAAATTTTAACTAGCATTAAGATTGCTGAACCGGCTGGTCGCCAAAGGCGGCTAGTAATTATATATGCGTTCTTATCTTCTATTATCATAATCAACATCAGTATAATATGTGTTCTTATCTCAATTATATTCACAGACCTATATCGATATAGGACTATCCATCGGTATATTGATGAAATCGGAACTGATGGAAGGATGCCTAACCAGGCTTAGTGCTTAACGTATTAACAAAAGAATCAGGCTACAGTTATTTTAAAGTAATGTTAAGGACATTTCTGGCAAATAAATATTCATAATAGAATGGGAAAACAATAAATAGAAGATAAAATACCGAGCTACTCAGAATAATGTGGAGACTTTGTTTTAAGCTGCCGGGTTTTTTTTTTTTTTGTTTTGTTTTTTTTTTCCCTAAGCTATTTAATTCGGCTTTAAAATACTTTGTTTTCGAAAAACATTTTGGAAATAAGGATTTACTTTTCTTACTTAAATAAAGTACAAAGTCAGTGTTTGTTTTATCAGTTCTCTTTCTTTTCAAAATGACCCTTATTCCCTTTGTCCTTTCAGTAAATATTTACTTGCGTGGAATGTGTTCCCAGTGGAAAGTTTTAAGCGGATTTGTAAAAAAAAAAAGGAAAAAAAATAAGAATGTCTGCCAGATTAACTCGTGGTAACGGCGTTTGATGGATCGAATTTCGCCCATGAACAAACATTTGACATTTTTAAAACTTCCTGAAATTCACGAAACGTGTGAGAATTTTCCACTCTAAACGGCTGTTCCTGAAGTCACGGAGATCTGATTTCCATTTTGCCATAAATCACCGTGGAGATGCTTCTGTTGTTGTTTCCGACGAAAAGATTTCAGAAACCATCCTTTACGGTTCTAATCTGTCTTGCTGCTTCGCTTTCGGAATATATATTTACTAGCCGCCTTTGAAGACCAGCTGGCTTGCCGGGATTAACGGTTTCTAAATTTCTATTAAATATTCTGTGTCTTAGCTTCGCCTTAATAGATTTCGCTGCAAAATATTTGTAAAATTCAAGTTTTTTTAAGCATATAATTAGAATTGTTTTAGAAGCCTTATATCGCTTTGTTCATTGTGGTAAGCATATCTCTGAGTCTCTTTCTATATCTTTGTGCTTCTAGTTATATCACTGGAAGGAGCAGCTGTGTTTAAAAATGGATTTGCGATACAAGGTTTGCACTATTGCTTAGTTCCGAAGTTAATGGCAAATATAACAAAATTTAAAATCTCTATAAAAGGAGTACTGATCTTACTTTATACTGAGAGAATATCTTACACTGAAACCTATACATAAAAAGATAAGACGATTTTTTTTTTGATCAACAATGAAACCGATTGGAATTTCTTTTCAAAAATGAAATACATTATTGTAAAATATGCTTAAAAGAGTTTTTTTGAAAATTAATTAAAAGATAGAAAAATATTATGCAGCAAAATTAATAACATCAGTGGAAAAAAAATTTTTTATTTTAATTTTAAGGGAATGTAAAATTTTTTTTTGTGGTATGGTATTTTTGAAAGAAGTTTTATAGTTAAAAAAATCTTCAATATTACGTTTAATTTTTTAATTCATTATTTTTTTAAATAATCGATATGTGGTGTATATCCCACCCTCAAATTATATATATATATATATATATATATATACACACATACACCAGGTTTGGTTGCTATAAGTCAAACGATTTGGCCTGTTGAGTGGCAACACACACATATCCATCTTTATTATTAGTAGAGATTTAAAATTCCTCTCCTTAAAAAAATATGCTATATATTTTGCCTTCCCTTGTACGAAATATATTATATGCGTATAAGGTAAACATTTAAAAAAATTAAATCTATAAATTTTGATTTTTAATTTTTTAGACTATTAATTTATTTTTTAGACTATTAGTTTATTTTTAATTTTTTAGACAAAGAGGTTAGACAGACATATAATGCAATTATTTTATTCTAAAATGATGAATTTCATAATAAAGCAGTTGTGAATAATTCGTGAACACACTAATCAGGAATATGAAATGTAAAATAAGATGATTTTTCATATTAACTATTCATTCAGAGTGTCATCTGTAATCGTGACCAAATATTTAATTTCTAAATAAGTAAAGAGAAGCATATAAATCTAGTAATAGAAATGCTTTAAATGGCATAAAGTACCATAATTTTGTTTTTTCAGTAAGTAAATTACGGCTAAAAAAATTACAGTTAATTAAATTTTTATACAATAGCTTGGTTTTCTTATTTTGTAAAATAACTTTGACATGTCAAAAATTTAAATAAAAATTGTAGAGGGACGAGACTCTTTATAATTTCGTTTTGAGGTAGATGAGCCCCGAGAAGGATCATGGGAAATATACCTTGATGTTAATAAGGTAACGCCATCTGTTATATCAAAAGAAAAGGTAGTAGAGTTATGTAACCGCTAAAAAATAAAATATTTTATGTTATTGTGAACAATTCTGACCAAATTATGAAGCTTTGTATTTCATTATTTTAGACCAATCAGTGACTCTCTTAAAGGAATGGAGCCAGTTGATTGGACGGTTTCTGAAGTTCTCTAAAATTGCGATTTTCAAAGCTTAGTAAATCAGTTCAGTTTGATCGCAAGAGACTGAAAGTTTTTGTTTTATTTGAAATGTTATTGTGTCAAAAAATAATTTGTTAAATAGGGATAGTAATATTGGGGGATCAACATCAACAAAAATAGTTCTTTGCATCATTTGAAACATTTCTATCACTGGAATTAAATGCTTATTAAATCATTTTAGCTGTTGGGTCACAATTAGACTAAGTTCTCTATATAAAAATATATGCCAAACTTTGTAAATAATGTGTCCAAAAATACTGTAAAAAATATGCCATTCGCATATTTTAATTATTTGCTCTTTCCAAATATGTGGCCCTGATAGAATATATATATATAATATTCTCTGTGTAAAAAGGGGAAAAATTCTTGAATTTTTATTTTAACTTATGCTTTCAACTAGAGTGGTTTTACGAACAAAAAAAATCGCGGTTTTAAAGGAAATTAGAACGGGAAGAAAGAAGAAAAAAATGCCACCCTATGGTTACCTGTTTAATCGAAAACTTTAAAAAAAAGAAAAAAAAAATCTAATATTCTCAGAGTAACTCCATTAGATTTTTAACTTAAAAGAGTAAAAAAAGGCGTCTTTTAGTATATTTGAAAGGTTCTGCATCGGACACTTCTCTAATGAGATTTTTTTAATCGGAGAAAATAAAAATTATAAAAAATTAGACTCGTAGAGCGAGGAGGGCAGAGACGACATTCTCTCCACCCATTCTTCGCGCGGTTGAATTTAATTATCTTTTAGAAAGGCTTCTTTCTGTCCTTTTTTATTTTGCGCCTAATTATCTCAAGGGTCATCCCTTTTCCCCTTTCCTTTCAAAAAAGATATAAAAGTCCATCGTTATTAATCTAACTTTTATGTGGATGGCAATCTCTTCAGCATACCACGAGCGGAAGTGAAGGGAGGACTCGTGCTCTTCCGGTTGATGGGTATCTGTTGAGGATAAATGGAACAGTTTTTCTCGTGTTCCCGCGCTGTTGATCAAATTGGAGAATGATAATGTGGAACTTGTACGCAGGATGATGGAGAGTTTAATTAGTGGGAATATATCTTTTGTTTTGTTGGAAAAGTTCAATAATTATTTTCATGAGGGGATTTCCATGTTCGTTTCTCATGAAATGTTTTGTTATTTCATTCCATGTTGCTTATTGCATCCCTCCCACCCTTTTCCTCTCTTTCTGATTAATTAATTTCATGATTTTGTTCCCACTTTATTTTCCATTTGATTTTGGTTATCGTTGAATCTGTGTTGAATTAGCGTTTTGCTTCGGGCTATAATTCATTTTAAAAGTGTTCGGTTACAAACTTAAGGGAACTGGACCGGTTTGTACTCTTAAAAAATAGTCGGTTTTTCAATTTTAGTCTCTTAAAATGGAGATCATTTTACTGATTACAGAAATGCATAATATGTATGCGCTTGGAAAATTGAAAGTTCATGAATTAGTTTTTAAAATATAGTTATATAACTGCAGCTGCTATGATAAAAAAATACAGTAATTTGCCTTTTTACTTTCGCGTATACGAAGTATAGAGAAAATATAGTAATCGTCAAAAAATTGGAACTCGAGATTTTCACGAATCTCCATGTTTTAGACCACCTTCAGTTCGAAAAACACATTTTTGTAAAATGTCCGTCCATCTTTTTGTCAACGTGTGATAAAGATAACTCAAAAGCATCTTGAGTTAGGCGGATAAAATTTGGTATGCAAACTTAAAACCAAATTTGCATATTTCTATCAAATGTTGAGCCGTCGGAGGAAGTCTGTCCATCCTGCTGTTAGAATATAAGTTAACATGGTAACTGCAAAGCGGAGAGAGCTAGGTAGATAATAACAGATTAACATTAAGACAATATTAGATGCAACATTTAGATAAGATAGATTTAACATAATGCCTACCAAATTTTGAATGAAATCCAACAAGGGGTTGACCGGCTCTACTTTCAAAAATATGAAAATGCGAAAACTTAAAAATGCAATGAATATATCGAATTTGGTGCGTGATTTTGTGGCTTTAAGTGTAGTTTTATGTCAAATTTTTTTTTAATCGCTTGGGAAGAACGCGTTTGAAACCTAAATTAAGTTTTTGGATGCTTTTGACATGTGCTGTTGTTTGGGCTAATATCTTTATTGGAGAGTATGCAAGAAAGTTTTGGGGAGACCATTCCAGCTTGTTTCAAAAATAAAAAAATAAAGTGTTTTTTACGCTTATATAAAATTATTTTATTTCTGTCGCGCGGACAGGGCACGTCCACAACAGCGTGAAACAAAAGCAGAAGTAAGAAAAAAAGGACCGAAACAAATGATCACTAGTTTTATATAACATGGGATTTCCGGCCACCGAATGCACGTATTAACCTTTAACAAGGGCACCGAAAAGATCATTTTCATTTGATACGTAGAAATGACTGCGCAGTAATTTTTACACAGATTCATACGTGGAATGGTTTCAGTAAACAAGAGAACATTTTAGAATGACCCCGACATGGGCCGAATTAGGCAAAAAATTTAGGAAATTAATTTAGATTAAATTAGATATTAAAATATCATTATATACATATAATATGATTTTCAATAATTTTTTTATTTTAAGTATATTAAAATGAAAATTATTTTACTGTATATATTCACTTATTTTACTAATTTTGGAATAGTTTTATTCAGAATTCTCTTTTCTAAATGTACCTTTTTGTGGTTATGAACTTGAATTTTATCGCATCACCAATTTGCTATTAAAACTCTTTATATGCAACGAAAATTTTGTCGATTTTCGTTGTCAGAAGTTCGCCATTTCGGGAAATAAGGATAAAATAATATAATTCTACAATTTTTGAAGTTGTTTCGTACATGGAATAATGTATTTGGAATAACAGCTTGCAAATTTTCAATGTGGCATTTTCAATGTTATTCATTTGAAATTCCTGCAGAATTGACGGATCTTTAGTATACCTTGAGAAGTAATCATACGAAAACCATCGGGTATATTGCGTAAGAGTGTCATTCCCTTCTATGACAATGCCAGACCCCACATGCCTTACTACTTGAAGCAACCATAAAAAAAAAAGATCGTCCAAACTGAATAAAGCTCCGTTCCTACAACCTGTGCATCTGCAAACATGGCACACTTTCCCCTGTTTTCTCTCTCTCGCAATTTTTCGGGGCTCTTTGATGTCTGTGGACGCGATCCAGAGTTCCCCGCAAATTGTCGGTAAACTGGACATACATTAAAGAACCCCGGAAAACCGCAAGAGAGGGGAAACAGGAGAAAATCTGCCATGTTCGCAGACGCACAGGGCGTAGGAACGCTGCTTAAGTGTGTCTACTCTTGTATGGCAATGCCAAGTTCAACACTGACCATTAATTTTAATATTTATGGAAAGTTTCTGGTCGATAAATTTGATCCACCCCTCATATAACCTGTTTTGCTTACCATAGATAACATCCTTTTACCAGAAATGTAGTCATGAATTAAGTTCTTCTAGACCATTAATCTAGACAGCTACTAAATGAGCATACCAAGCTGCAATGAACAACTTGGTTCCTGTAATCGATTGATTTGGCGATTATGTGGAAGACTGGCACATTTGTGTTGCTATTAAATGTCATTTAAATTTTATGCCAACTAGTATTTTATAAATTTTTATTATTTTGTTTTCATCAAACGACATATAAACGAAAAGGGCAGAAATTAAAAAATCCTAATAAAAATAGAAAGTTAGCTAAGTTGCTATCCATCCTCATGATATGACTTCATTTGGAAATTTCCAAGATTATCCCTTATATTCATTATGTAGTTGTAATGTATGACTTAACTTGTAACAAACAGATTGCTATGCAAATTCTTAGCTGTTTCACTACATTCTAGATTTTTTTCATTCGTTTTCTTAATCTACTTCTACGGGCTAGAAATAATGCTACTTTAAACGTTTCCTTGTATAGGGAAAGATGAAACCCGATAATAGTTCTGACGCAGATTCAAAAGTTCGTTGAGTAACTTCAAAGTTAACAACACTGCGTAATTAATTCAAAACTATTCTGCTTTGTATTTTTCATCTCTTGTGTTTTCTTGAAACTTACTGTAGATTCTTATACTCTGTGTTTCCGTGTGTAGCGTAATTAAAACTGGAAAAGATTGCCCTTGCTTTTGATGAATTTTTTTTCTTTCTTTTGTATGTGGTGTTATGGTCTTTCGTGGAATGTCGCGTGGCTTGAGAAATGGAACTGAAAAGCAGAATTCTTCCTTTTGGGAATGCGCTTAAAGGCTAATAAGTAATTTAGAATGCTGAAAAGGAAAAGTTTTAATTTTCTTCTGGGTAAAAGAATGGAAGGTTGATATTAAAATGATTTTTTTTTCCATTCTTCCTTACTTAATTTAGAAGGCTATTTTTTTTTGTTAGAAACTTGCTTTGTGCACAAAAAAATCATTATCTTTTTGAATGTGAGAATTTACAAAAAAAGAAAAGAGGAAAAAGCTTGTCTCTCTGTATGTATAAAAATATATTATGTAATAAAACTATATAATCTGATTTTAATACAAAATTCTCTATTCTATCATATTTATTAAATCTATTTCATTTCAGCGTTGTTTTCGCAAACATGAAAGTTTTTTTTATTTAATTAATTCCTGTCTATTTTATATATCACCAAATTTTTTATCTTAACGCTTGAAAAAACTTTATTTTTTAAAGTTGCATACTATATTTTTTTAAATTAGAAGTACAGGAAAAAATTCGAAAATTTTTTAAGACATCATTATAAAATTTAATTAGTTTAACAAGAATAAATATTTTCGTTTCCCCTCCTCAAACAGGCGAAAACAGTAATTGAAGAAATAAAACTTTCTCAGAAGAGCCACACGGCTTATTATTTTTTCAATCAATGTCGTTTCTAACATAAAAATTTTTTAGTTTAATTTAGAAATACATCAAACGATTTTTACTGATTTTAAAACAAATGAAGTTTATGTGTTTGGGGGGGAGGGGAATACACCAAACGGTTACGTAATGCATGAATTTTTTTAAAAAGATAAGCACTATTTATTTTTATTTAAAAAAAATTATATGATTATTTAATGCATTTCAGTACTTTTCTATTTTTAAAATGAATGAAGTTCATGTGATGCAAAAAATAGAATAGTGCAACAAATAATATTCTTTGAAAAGCTTATTTTTTATGAATAAAGTTTATTTAATGTAAGCAAGAAAAAAACCTATTAAACCTAAACCGAATAATTAAACAGAACATCTATTATTTATTCCATTAAATAATTTTTTTTATGGAAAGAAGTGTTCTGTCGTTTCAGAATTTAATTTATTTGAAACTTATCACTTCAAGTAATAGATTTGCATGCAACTCATTTCCGTTAATTAATTGAATATTTATTCTTTTATATTGACTTTTTTGTCATTAAATTAAAATTTATATCCTTTGTAATTTTTTACTTGCTCAAAGTTTTATTTTAAAGAGTTGGATATTATTTGTAAAATGGTTACTCAGTTTAAAAATCTAATGTTGGAATGATGAAGTATTTCATATTTCGATATTAAATTCATCTGAGTTATTTTAATCTGCTTAAGGTTGAATTTGTTTGCTTTGATGTTTCAATAATTTTCAAAATAATATGACAACAGTCCACGACGTGTTTTCGGATTTATTATTATTATTACTTTTTCTTTAAAACTAATTAAAACGTAAAGCATTTTACTAATATGCCATTAAAAGTTTTCATTTATACAAAGAATAAAAATAAAAAATAAGAAAACACCTGTAGACGAATGTTTGGCTTAAATATAATACTCTCGACCAAAAAGAATAATGGGAGTAAGAGCCGATATGTAAATGAGTTGAGTTGCACAGTGACTGCGTGATGATGATACTTTTCAAAGGCGTGCAATCATTTTTCAGTCTATCACCGAGACATGACTGCACGCTCACTGTCTAGACGTTAACTTGTGAAAAACGTGATTTCCTAAGGATGTCGACCGATTATCATGTAGAGTAGAGATGAGTTGAATTGAAATCCATTGTTTTTTCCCTTAATGTTTAAGTTACTGCTCTTCAGACGCAACTTCAATGTCATATGATTTAGTTCTCTCTTTTAATAAAAGGTCATTTACTGGTTATGACGTGCCACTTTCCTGCAATTTCCGTTAAAATGTGTCAAATAACTACACGGAAACAGAACAAGTCAGAAGACTAGTTTATTTTATCGACAATTGTGTTAACACCTGTGTGATGAATTTACCTTGCGTACTACTGCCTTAATTGTTTTTGTTTTTGTTTTTTTTTCCTCTCTGTCTCCTTGAAATTAAGACATCTCATCTAATTCGTGTATATTCAAAGTGACCGAGTTCATTGTTTTGTTTAAAATTTAGATTTTATTGCTTTTTCTCTTTATTGTTTAATCAGAAGTGGCAACTGATGGAGGCATTAGTTAACTTCGTTCTTTCATTCGTACTTTGTTGAAATAGAAAGGCGGTTCATTGTATCCTTAGTGCAATAGCTAATCTTAATGAAATTAATTATATAATTCCAGTTGGAATATTTCTCTTAATATGTAAAGAATTATATTTTATTTTAATTAATAAATAAAGTTCTGAAAATATTACGGAGTCCACATTTTTAAGCAATCGTCCCATCATATTTAATAAAAGGTTTATGTCATTCGAATAATTTAAACAAAATAAATCCTCGCTTCTGTGATAAAAATTGATTGGGTTAATAGGTGTCCAAGTAGAAACTCGGCTCTGAAGTTGATTGCATTTAAAACATATTTTAACGTACTTAGTTTGTCCGCCATTTTGGAGATATGTAGTTTAGTCACTGCTATTTTTTTTTATGTAAGTTTCAATCAACTGTATTTACAAGTTGTCATTGCATGTGTATCAATTTTATAAGAGACAGATGTTGATAAGCAACATTTACGCCATTGCATTCTATAATGTTTATAAATGAAAAAAAAAATGCTGTTTAAGCCATGGTATTGATTAATTCGACTTTGGGTGAACATTTTGTGAGTCATTCAAAAGTAAAAAAATTGTTTGCAAAATTTCATGACGGAAATTTTAGTTTTGATAATAACCCACATCCAGGTTCAGTAAGAAGATTTGAAGGTAAAGAACTTCAAGTTTTACTTGATGAAAATCCATGTCAAATTCCAGGAGAATTTTCAGAAGAATTTGGATTTACTCTCCAAACAATATCACTTGGAGTGCATGCAATGGGGAAAATCCAAAAGTAAGAAAAATTGGATCTTTAGAAACTAAGGGAAGAAAACAAAAACAGAAGAGTTGACATCTGCGTGAACTTGCTTTCTTAGTATAAAAGAAAGATTTTTTTTTTTTTTTTTTTTTTTTTTTGTACAAAATCATTACAGGTAATGAAAAGTGGATTTTGAACGACAATCCTAAGAGAAAAGCACGGTTTGATTCAGGTCAGCTATCTACATTTGGAAAACGAAATTTCATTTCTAGAAAGTGTTAATGTGTGTCTGGACGTATTGGAAAGGAATCATGTACTACGAGCTGTTGTAACCTGGTCATATTGTTATAGATGAACGTTACCAAGCCCATCTGATCGAATTAAGTGATGTTCTGGAGGGAAATAACAGTTACAGACGAAGGAAAGCGAGAAATATTGTTGCATGACAGCGCTCGTCCGCATACAGTAAAATAAACCCAAGAACTCGTCTTTCCTTTAGGCTGAGAAGATGTCTAGCATGCGGATTATTCTCCAGATTTGCCACTTTTTGATTGCTATTTATTTAGATTCATGTCTTCATATTTGAAAGATAGCGATTCACAAAAATTTAAGATATGCGAAAATGGCTCGATGGCTCTTTTGCTTCAAATCCACCAAATTTCTATTATGAAGGAGTTTATCATTTACCCAGTAAATGGCAAAAGACCATGGATGGCAATGGCAAATATTTAGATTATTAATCTTAGTCACAAGTATATTTTCAATAAAGGTGAATTTGACCAAAAACAATCGAGTTTCTACTTGCACATCTACTATAAAGCTTTGAATAACACCGTTTTAAACAATTTTAGATTATTTCAGCTTTTGAATCAAGAAAGATCACCCAATCAGCGAACTCTGTTGTTTCGAGGCAGTAGTTGATTAATCTAAGGTAATGAAATTCAAAGTTTCATGTTTTGATCTCAGAATAGCAGAACTGTTTTCGTTTAAAATATTATTGTTTCAAAAATATTTTACTAAAGATGACAATTAGGACTTGTGGTCAGTTTAAAATTTGAATTTTTTTAACTTTTCAGCGTTACATTTATTGACTTTAAAAGCATGAAGCATAATTCTTTACTTTATTTGAAGTATGTTCCAATCGGAACTATATGTCTATCTCTAACAGTATAGAAATTAGTTATTGTACCCCAATTAGAGTTGACACCCTGGATATTGATAACGTTTTCCGGGCACAGAATTTTACCTCCCTTTGTTCCTTTAATGAAGTGCACTTTCGCAAAAGTTTGGAGCTCGATAAGTCCACTAATTTCCCTCATGTGTATTAATACACCGGAAAACATTTTCTGTGAATCCAGGTAACTAAGATAAAACTATTCTGTAGCTTCCCTGTTTTCGCTTTACTTCGATTCCGCCGATATTTCACTACATATCGTTTAATTCGGCGCGAAATCTTCCAGCCTTCCGTATTGCATTTCCATAAATAAACAAACGACTGTTAGCTTTATCATCTCCATTTCCCCCAAACTGCAGAAAAAGCTAAATTTTCCCGCCAACATCCGATGCTGTCGTTTTGAATTATTTATCATTTTTCACGGCGAAGTATCCTTTTCCCATCATTTGAACAGAAAATAAAAAACAGACGAATATATTCCCGTAAAATTATGCTCATAAGTAGGAAATGATTGCGCTCTGGGCTTCACTACAGGTGGCCTTCCACCCAGTGCGCTTTTCGAGTTTCGTGAATTACCTTTGTGCGTGTGGCATCGCTAATGAGAATCGTTGGGGAGGCACACCGGTGATTTGATGCAGGCAAATGGCAACGATTAAAATCCGCTTATTCCGGCCGATTTTCTTTGGAACGGAATTCATAGTGGTTTCGAATGCGATCGATTGGGTGCCTTGTCGCTTCGCCTATCGCGCGCGCACATGTTCGCTTTTCCCGTAATCCTAAACTGTGCACGGTACTGTAAGTAAATGTATGGAATTCTTCCGCGTTGCATCCTGGTAATCTAAAGCTGGATTTTCTATATCTGTAAAAACTGTTTTGCTGGTAGTCGTAGATATTTGGAAATTTTATTGCGTAATGATGATGAATAGTTTGAAATGTAGATCTCTGGTGAAATTATTCGGTAAGAATGTTGTTATCGTGTGTACCTCATTGCATTTAGTGATGTCTGGAGGAAGTATATTTTCATATGCATGATGTGGTCATTAGAATAGAAATTTATTTATCTGTATTTGTTTCAAAATAAATATTTCTGGAGGAAAATTTCATATATGATCATTAGTTTCTTTGTTGAATTCTGTGAACCAAAAATCACTTGTTCTGTTTGAAAGGAACCCTTCAGTGCTTGGCGGGTTAAGGCTTGAGGAGACTTACATTTCAAATAGTAGTGATTTTTGTTGTTGTTCTTCATTTTGATAAAGTTATGTCAGACATTTGTGATTGTTATTTAATACATAGTAGTCACAAAAAGTCGAATAAAACTTCAGTGTGTAGTTTCATTTATCATTCTAATATATGCATAAGAATGGAAATCTTTCTTTGTTGAAATCTATATAGAACTGCTGCTTAAAAGCTTCAAAGATCATTTGTACAGTTATGAAATAACCCTACCAGTGCCTAGTGAGGTAAGACATGACATGGCTAAAGAGTTTTTTTAAATTCAATTAAGTTTCTTTTACATTTTTTTTTCTTGAAGTTCTGCCAAACTGTTGGGACTTTTATTTAATGTAATCCGTCTATCATTCGATTTTTTGATTTATTTTTTAAATATTGAAATAAAAATGATAATTTCTTATCATGTAGCTTCCAATGGCGATTCGTTGAAAACAGCTGCAGAGTTGCAGTAAATTATTTTAAGTTGTATTTTCGTTTTTCATTTAATTTGTTTGCTTTTCCAATCTGAGAGTTCGATTCTCTTTGATACTTTTTCACTCTCAGATAATAAGACAGCAGTAAAAAGGTGGAAAATGAAGCAGGAAATGTCTTAACTCATGATGGCCACTACGCACACAACTGCCTGATTGATTCGAGGTAAACACAACCTTTTCACTTTAGAGACACTAGAGCTGCAATTAAGCCATTCCCAGTTTGAAGCGCGGGAAACTGATTCCATTTTTTTTTTAACACTTCCATCCAAAATTCCTCTTCGTTCTCTCAGTCTTATTATTTATGAGTTTCGGTTTCTCTTATTTATATCTAAAAGAAACCCATATGTATATTGGATATTTGTTTTCTTTAGTTACAGTTCATTTGTCAAAAAAAAATCTTTTTAAAGTATTATTCAGATAAACATTATTCTAAAAAAGTGTTCGTTAATATTAATTATTACTTGTAAAGTATGAAGAACTTTGCAAGTCATGTATTCCACATCAAATTTGATGTTTATTTTTAGACGAGTATTAATTTTCTATTGACAAAACTATAGGGATTTTGTATCATATATAAAATGCTAACTTGCGCGACACAAAAATCGCGCTTATTGTTTATTGTCGAATGGCAGCAGTCAAATGTAAACAAATCATCATAAGAATTTTAGATTTACTTCAGTGAACGTTTTTATAAATGCATTGAATCCAATGTTTCACTGTTTCGCTTAGCTATTTAACTAAGGATTAGGAGTTGCAAAATATTATTAGAAGTGCTCTAGAGATAGTTCGTCGAGTTACCAAAAAGTACATTCAGTCATAGGAGAGGAGATATAAAGGAGATAAGAGAAATGGAATAATTGGTAGGTTTTAAACAGAAAATTTAATTGAATGTAAAAATAGGCTTAATTTAATTTAAATCGAATTTTCCCAAAACTATTCTTTGCTCTTTTATTAATTTGATGGGAAAATGGTAAACCCACCCTAAGTTAGACGTTGGGGAGAACAACCGTTAAGGGATTTGTCTTTTTGTGGAATTCATTGGGCTAGTACTGAACTATTGAAAAATGATCCTGCTCTTTTTATTCCAAAAGCAAAAGCAGGATGAAAAGAAGAAAAAAAAAAAAAATCAGAACCCATAACTTGGCCTCCTTTTGATATCATTCAACATCCATTTCTCATCACTGCTGTATGAATTCCATTTGCAGAAGGGCAGAGGTCAAAGAATTGTCTGCTCAACAAGCAAAAACATCCTCGCCTATTATATGATAGGATGATAATAAGGCGTACCTTTGTATGCCTTCCTCGATTCTTGTAGGACCTTCGGCCCTGACCCTTAAAGGGTCTAAAATTGGAAAAGGGGAGGAGAAAGAAAAAATCAAACCGGGAAGTGTTCGAAATAGAACAGGTGAGGGGTGGAGCACATCACGTGACTTAAAAAGATGCCCTCTTGATCTCTGACCTACCCAAAAGACTGAGAACCTTCTGCGGAAACAATGATGCCCACACGGCCATTCCTTTAGATGACCTACAGTCTTGAAATTAAAGTCTCGTTCCAAGAGATCATCGGTTGAAATCGAGTCATTTTTTTTCTAGGTCAAGATATTAAATTACGTTATTTTGTTTTTATGACTAAATAATGACATCTATTTATATCTGAGAAAGCTATTGAGCTTTCATGGGTTTTGAAATTTAGTATCATGTTTGTTTAAAGATTATATCAAAAACAAAACAATTATTCGAATATATGAACAATGTAAAAATGTGATGTATCAACAACAAGCACTGACCATTGTATAAATTATATATATATATATATATATATATATTGTCAGAATATCTTAAAATCATGTTTTGTTCAAAAAACGCTGTTACAAAAAAAAAAAAATGCTTTATACTTAAAGTATGAAGTATTCATTAATAATTCACAAAAATAAATTTCAAAGATTACTTCAAATTTTGCTATAACCAGTTAACTATTTCGACCTCTTTGGAAAATGCGTATCTAAATTTCATAAACATATATATAAAAATGTAATAATTAAACAATTATTATATAAGTATAATTGTCATTGAATAAACTCGCCATAGCGCAAAACGTTGTACCTTTTCCATGACGAGTATGCTCGTCTAAAACAGTTAACTTGTTAATATTTTTTAACCCTTTAGCTGGCCAATAATTTTTATCTAATTAATTTTAATTCACGTGAATTTAATGTGAAGAAATAATAATTTTTTTATATTTGATTGAATTTTATTGTCTGAATACTATTTTGCCTGTGTTATTAACAAAATAAATTCAAATTACTGACGATATTTAAGCATTATGTTTATGGGAAATTCTAAGGACCAGTTAAAGAATTCGAATTAATCAGATTTCATTGTATTTGCTCATTTGCTCGTATAAGTTTCAATGGCTCACTAACTATATTGCGTATTGCATATTCGTTAGTTAAAACCTGTGAGACGCAGAATTTCTATTATACATTTCACGGCTCCAGTCTGGATGAGACAGGAATATTTACGCTTTAGTGCCTATCCCGTCGTATTGATTTTGATCTGTCGCCTCCTAGCCTTAGCAACTCTTAATGGTACTCTTATGGCAGTCTCCTTACTCTTATGGTATTAATCAAAATTAATCCGTTCAGACTTAATGTAGTACTTTGGCAGTATTTAATTTTGAAATTGTATCTCTGCTTACAGGTTAGGGAACTCGAAAAATTTGAGTACCTGATTTTGATTTAAAAAAAAAGATTAGATTTTGAACTTTTTTTTCTTGTGTGCGAAACATGTATTGTTTTGTGACTAAGCACTTTACAAGTTCGCTGGCAGTTATTACCTGTCAACCTGCAGTTAATACCTGTCAACGATTTAAGCCGAGTGAGCGTCTCTTGTTTTATCAGTAGCGCCAACTAGGACCAAGAGTACGACTTAGTTACTTCATGCGTCACATTCGCTTGCACAGCCCCTTTTTACAGGGGGGCACATTCACAACCTCATAGATAAAACACAGAAGAAGAATAACCATGCCCGAACCCGGGACGCCCAGATCACAGGGAAGACGCGCTACCCCTATGCCAGGAAGCCGGCGTGCGAAACATAAAAAGAATAAGTATTGTAATTCTTAAAACAAAGTCTTGATTCCGTTGGTGTTTTTGATAATCTACATATGAGATTCCCTTAAGACGAAAAAACATTTTTGATGTTTTATCTATCCGTAGATTTTCTGTGAACTCGATAAATCAAAAATGAACGAATTAGACGAAGTGAATTTACTTAACATCAAAGTTGTAGATTTCTTTCAAATTTTGAACGAAATCCTCAAAAGAGCAGATTAAAATTCCTTTCAAATCTTGGCATGTCCTCTTATGTGCATGTAAACATTCAAAAAAGTATTGAGTTATGTTAAAAAAAAATTGGCAAATGATTTTATCGATGAAAATCGGTATCAAATTTTGAATCAAATCTTCCAAAGGATTGTCACATCTAGTAATCTATCTATTCATATGTACGTAAATTGTAAACTCTTGAGCTCATAAACACAATGACACATATATGAGATTCCTTTAATACAAAATACAAAGAAATCCAAAAGATACTAAAACAAAATTCCGTTTTGATATTTTATTTATTCGTAGATTTGTCTGTAAACTCGATAACTCAAAAATGAACAAATTAGACGAAGTAAATTTACTTAACATTAAAATTGTAGATTTCTTTCAAATCTTGGTCTGTCCATCTGTCTATGTGCATGTGAACATTAAAAAAAGCATCGAGATATATTAAAAAAAATTGGCATATGGTTTTATTAACTAGACGAAATTCTATATCAAATTTCGAGCCAAATGCACTGAAAGATTGTCTGTCTGACCATCTATCATTCTTGGGTATGAAATTGTAAACTCCGGATCTCATAAACACCGTGAGCTATGTCAATGAAATTTGGTATGTGATCTAAATATATCTGGACGAATGTCAAATTTTTGTACAAATTTCTAAAGATGTTAAGCTGCTTGTGTATTTGGTTGCCCATGTGTATGTTAATAGGATAAATTAAAAACATGATGAACTAGAAAAGGATATTTAGTATATGATCCAGACATTGATTTTAAATCCCTATCAAATTCAGATCGAGATCGGGTTCAAATAAGATTACGAAAATATATATATATATTCTTTTAATTTATAGTTGATTTTATTCCCTATGTACAAAAGCTAAATCCAAAACACTCTACATTGTGCAAACGAACGATAATGTCGTGGAAAAATACTTCCATAGAGTATTTACAAAACAAATAGAAATTTTTTTAAACACATTTTTTCAGAGGGAGAAAGGGGAGGGAATTAAGTAGGATGATTAATTTTGGATTTGAATTTTTTTTATATTTATTTAGAACCTTTTTTGTAATAGTTATTAAAATTTTTATTTAAACTTTTGAGACGTCTTGTATTTGTATGAATACTATCGGTCATAAGAAGGATAATAGAAAAAAACTATTTTCATGAGTAGAAAAATTTTTCTGCATAAAATTATCTGCTGAATTTCTTTCTTATTATTATGCCTGTAAACAGTATCCTGTTTATGAATCTATATTGCAGAATTTAATGTTATAGAGAATTTCCATTTTCCCCAATATTTATTTGGGCTATTGGTTAACTGAGATAGCTATTTATGCTGTTAAAATCTTGAAGAGACTGAAATTAATGCATAATTTAAATGCTTAATTGAAACAGTATGAAATATAAAGTGCGTCCCAAAATTAACGCAAGATTTGAGTTTCCCACCATTCGTGCAGTAAAGTATTGGTAACGCTATTAAAAAAACCCATTTGACAACTGATAGTTTAGGTTTAGTGAAAAGGGAGTGTTACACAATAGAACAGCACGCTTTCATTGTTGAACAATATTTCAAAAATTAAGTCTGGCGTCCACAGCTCGAAAACTTGCGAATCGACCCCCTAGATCGTGTGATTTAATACCATTGGATTTCTTTTTATGGGGTTATTTGAAGTCGAAGGTCTATGCCAACAAGCACGCGTACATTGAAGGAGGAAATTGAACGCTGCATTTACGAAATTCATCCACATTTATGCAAAATGGCCATGGAAAATTTCGACAAAAGAGTGTATATGTGCCAGCAAAGCCGTGGGGAGGGAGTCATTTGCATTATGTATTATTCCATGCATAACCCTATCCTGTTCTTTATGGTTTAATACAAATATAAAAATTTAAAGAAGGAACTGTGTTTTTATATAATTCAAATTGTGCGTTTAAACGTTATTCTATCGTGTAACGCTCTATTTCTACTAACCCTAAATTATCAGCTGTGAAGTAGTTTTTTTTAATAGAGATTTTTAATTCTGTTAATTCTGGGACCCTTTATTTCCAAATAAGATTTAAGTTTTATTGTATATTTTTATACCGGGCCTTAGGTTGACCGATTTTGGGGGTTTGTTCATGGATCATAGAACTTCGGGTAGGTTAAATCTCGTTATTTCATTGTTGTATATGACTTCGCATATTTAATATAAAAATAAAGTTTATTTTATTTTTATCAAATTTATAACCTTCCCAAGAAGTCAAAAACGAACTTCGTGTGAAACTACTTTACTGATTTAAAAAAGAAAACTGCCAATTAATACTAGTTATCTTAGACTTTCTGAGATAATTGGTATACCAAATCTACTATAACACTTTTCTTAATCTAGAAAAATCACCTCCTCG
>JAPMOR010020004.1:0-14930 GCA_026543865.1 Argiope aurantia
ATGCGTTATTTTTATTTTCACGTATAAGAAATTTTTTTAACAAAAAGTATTGCTAGTTTCAAATATTTTAAACCTAACATTTTAGTGAATCTAAATGTTTGAACTCCGAAAAACACATTTAAAAAAATATCTGTCAGTATGAAAACAATAATTCAAAAGTGCTTTAAGCTAAAAGCATGAAATTCACTAAGCCTTCCCAAAACGAATTTGTAGGTTTCCATAACGTTTGGCCCGAAATTCATTTAGATAAAGTCTGTTTCCCTGACTTCAGATGACAAAAGACCCATTACTTCAAAACTTGGCACACATTTACTTCTTGTGAAGTTGCTGGTCACTAAGAATAATAAGGGAATACATATGAAAAAAAAATTCTACTACTTAAGAGTATTTTATAAACTCTAGGCTCCCTAGGCTATTTTTATCAACGAATATCAAAATTTTACTAACATTTTTATTTTATAAGAAAATTGCTGATTTTGGATATTTTTTTACAATTTGATATGAATAATTAATTCATTTAAATTGGACTAGAGAATAAAATATAAGCCTTATTAAAAAGCATTCTGATGCATTTGGAACTTTCCAAATACTCATATGACCAGCATATATCGCTTCCCTATAGAAACGAGATATTGTACAATATCTCTACGATGCAATTCGATCTTCTGAATATCGGACAAAATCGTGAAGATATCGCAATAAAGCTACACGAAATTTAGTTCTGAAAGGTCAAAATTTATTGAGGGAAATTTTCAACCTAATGAATAGTTAATTCAAAATGAAACTTCTTTCTTTGCAATTCAGTAGGATCAAATTCTACTAAACTGTAAAAGACATTTTGTTAAATGACCTGTGGGTGTAAAAAGTACTTGAAAAATATCACGAACTTTTCCCCTTTTTAATCTCCGAAATATAAAAAAAGAAGAATTTCAAAGCCTCTTGCCATTTTTTACAAATAAAAAAAAAGAGTACAAAGGCTAGTAAAAAGCTGTATGATAAGTTTTTCATTCTTTAATAAGATAATGTTTGATGTTTATAAGCAGGATGATCTCTGCAAATTGCCTAATGTGCTATGCAGAAGGAAAAAATTATTCTGGGCGCTCTTTTGGGTAAGTTGATAGCTCTAGAGTAATGACATTTGGCACTTAATTATTTCTTTGCAGTACAAACTCAAAATAAGAGATTTTTAAAAAATTTGTTTGTTTTTTTAAATTTGACAGAAAATTTTATATTTTACAATGATTGCTAAAGTTTTATGTACAAAAACTATTATTTCTAAAAAAATTGTATCTTTGTGATATAATTTTTATTTCCGAGCAATTATTTCTTTAATATATTTAAAATATATATTTAAAAAAATTGTTACATTAAAAATAATTATATTAAAAATTTTATATTTAAAAATATATTTAAAAATTTATTTTAAAAATATATTTAAGATATATTTACATCGATACTCTTCATTATTCTAGTTATTGCGATTATAAATATCAACGTGCAGCGAATATTTAAGTATTTCTAATATATAACGTATGGGCGTGTTATATAATTACGAGTTAATCTATCTATCTATGCTTATAATAAAGCTCAATGTGTGTGTGTGTGTGTGTTGGCGCTCTACAGGCCAGACCATTCAACCTACAGCTATCAAATTTGGCACGTGTATACCTTGGAGGCCAGGAATGTGCACCTGGGGGTTATTTTTTCGAATTTTTAACTAGAATTTAATTTATTTAAAAATTAAGCGAAATTTTGACGTGTTTCTGCTATAACTTCCGAAAATATTACCTCACAAAAAAGATTTTTACATGAAGTTAAAGATCAAAAATTTATCTTTTAAATGATACTAATGTTTTAATCTTAAAATTAAATTTCTATTTTTAATGAATTTTTACATAAATATTTTAACTATGTTTTTCAATAATTTTTTTCGTAAAAAATAAAAATTAAGATTAAGCACGTTTCGCATTCATGGGAAAAAAATAGTTTTTTTCAAAGTGTTGCCATCACATTGATTAAAGCTCTAACTGAAAATAAATTAAATCTTTTTGGAAATGAAATCTGCAAAAATATAATTTTTGGCACGTGTCTGTAGGAAATGAAACAAATATGAAATATTATTTTTTCTAAAAAATAAATTCAAGAAAAATTATTTATGATCTTTTACACTCTCTATACAGGGTGTTTATTTAGTCCCGGACACATTTTGATATTTAATGACTCATAAAAGAATGAAGATATAAACAAACGTATGGCATTTATTGATGGAATAACTCATATATTTTCCTTTTCAGGTTTGAATATTTTTACTTTTGTAAATATCGTCTGCGCGTGTTTTTAATTTCAGTTAATTTCATTTTCCAGTCTAAATATCTGTACTTTTCTAAATATCGTCTGCTTATTAATTGCATATTTCTCTCTTTTGTTTTTTGCAACTATTGAAATGTTATGTTTACTTTTGATGTGTTTGTTATATGTAGTACTTTTGTATGTGATGTTTTATTCGAGCGGATATTAAGGAGAATGCATACACCACAAGAGAAAGCACAGATTTTATGGTGGTCATAGAGTTAATTTCTAATGAATTAAATCACTGACTTTTAAGAGTTAATTTCCAATCACTTAAACTGACTGATTTATGAAAATTTGAATATCACTATTCAATAAAATAAAGGATAATTTTAGATTTTTCATCGATCGCTTCAAAGAAAATACGCCAATCAGCGCACAGGTTTCTTAAGATTAATTGGCCTAAGATTATGAAAATGTTGAGTTTTTCTAAATTTTTAACATTTAAAACTTTATAAATACGTCTTAGTTGATCGTGGAAAATAGAAACATTCATTCATTTATTTAGAATTTGGTGTGTCCAGAATATTTCTCAGAATATGATACCTTACTGCATTAAATTTGGACTTCATAATTTTTGAAATATATTTATAGGCCGGAACAAAATATTATTATTGATTTCATTTCAATCCTTTTGAAAGCAAAACTAAAAACTGAATTTTATGCTAAATCTCAGAAACTTTTGTTGAATTATTGTTTGAGATATTACATAAATGATGAAAAATATTTTGTAGTTTACATAAGACTTAAATACCGAGCGATTACGTTTGCAATACTCACATTCAATAATAATAATAATTAATAAATAACAATAAAGATGATAAATAAAATAAAACGCTTGGTTTTATTAAAAAATATCTTAATATTAATAGCAATTTCATCATTTCCATTTTAAATTAAAGTTAAAGTCTTGCCGAAAATGACAACAAATTAGCAAAATATATATAGTAAATTGAACGAAACGATTTAAACAATATAAGTTTGGTATGGCTATCAAAATTTAAAGATTAAAAATGTTTTGTTTGAGAATCTTTTAAGAGACCAGTTACTTCAAATATTTAATTGAAAATTGTAGCGATCGGTAATACTTGCGAACCGGCTGGTCGCCAAAGGCGGCTAGTTTAAAATAAAACAATGCAAAATGAAATGGATCAAGAATAGAATATTATCTTGTTACAGAATTTTGAAAAAGATTCAATTCCTCTCTCTTTTTTTTTTCCGCTCTTTCTTTTATGCTGGAATGATTAATTATCAACACACCAAAAATGAGAGCTCCAACCCAACTCTATAAGCCACCTTATCTTGCACCAAAATAGAAAAAGGTCCACATTAAGATCCTGAATTAATGGAAATCAAATTCGTGTCACTGAAATTCTAGTTTTTTTTTAGTTTAAAAGTGGATGTACGCAATAACATGCTCCGAAGTTGTAGAGGGGAAATGATAAAACTTGGTTTATTTCTAATTAAAACGCTGCATTAAATTTCAGAGACCCTAATTGTTCTTTATCTTCTTCCCAAGTAGAGATTGAATTGGGCATATCTTCCAGCGTATTATTCTTTCTTTGCATTATGCAACTCGCAATTTATGTATAGTATCCAGGCCATAAACGTGATTATTTAACTGTAACATCTACATTCAATTACTTGTGAAAACCCACTCTGATTGCGCTTTAGGGTCGTGAATGAGCTGGCAGGAAATACAAACACTTAAAAAAGGAAATAAAAGTGAAAAGTAAATACTAATGTAAATATTCCAAGGATCAGATCACCTTCAATCCAAGATAGAATGACTGATGAGAATTTTTTTTTCAAGACCTTTATTAATGTCAATCTTAACGACTTGTCTGTTTACTGCCAATCATTCCCAAAATTATTAAAAAACTTTTTGTTTCACAAATTAATAAATAATCTGATTTATGGACACCAGTGGATTTCCGCTCAACTATCGAACTACAAGGCGGTCTATAATTCTTTAATAGATAAAATTTATGTTATTCGATCATATGGGCAGAACAATGAATTAAGTAACGTATTGCTAAATTCGAATTGCATGAAATTCAAAGGGTTTCATTGTCAATTATAGCTAAACGTTACAGGACCAATGCATTAACGCATTTAATATTTTCTTGGCAATACCTCTTCCTCATGCCATTGCGAAAAATCTCTATTTTAAATTCCAGATTTGCTATAAAACGTCCCCAATTTTTAAGTTTATCTTCAATCTTGAAGATCGCAATATTAAAATGATTGATATTTCTACATAAAATAAAACTATTGAATTTCCAAAAAGTATCAAAGATTCTGAATTCGAGGTCTACACTGACTGGATGTGATGGCAAGGTTGGGGCTGCGGTGTGCATTTAAAAAAAAATAAACTAACTAATTGGAGCTCATTGCTTCAGATTAGCTCCTTATAATTCTGTTTGTCTGCTAGCTGGGCAAAAGAAAACTATTATCAAAATTAATATTCCCTCAGAAAGCTTTTTATCAGTCAAAATTTTAAAGAAAAAGAAGTGTTATTCGAAATTTGTAAATGATTTTAAATTAAATTTACATCACCCTCTTAGAGGTGGAGACGTTTTTTTCCGCAAATAAACTTTATTTCCAAAAAAAGTGAAAAAAAAAACCCCATGTTATTTTGGCCTCTTCGGGTGGTTTGAAAAACGGTGCAATTCACTTTTTCCTACTTTGATTTTGCCCTTGAAAATGGCAACAGAAGGGCTAGCGGGTAACATGAAAGAACCCATTAGGGCTGAAGAGCGAATTACTTATGATGAAAAGATTAAAGAAATAAAAGACTAAATTGCTTTCGGAAACTTACAAAAGAAAATCTTTCTAGCATTATTTTTATAGCATGCGAAATTTCGTATCATAATCAAATTACAACCTGTTATGAAAATATTTAAATTTCCTTAAAAGATTCGAAGTGCGATCACAGAAATGACAGCAAAGAAAATGAAGTTTACCTCTTCAACTTTGAATCAAAATTCATCCGTAACTTTATTATTTGGGTAGACATCTTTTTGAGAAAATTGAAATGTGCATTTGCTAATAAATCATGAATACTTTGTAAAATTCATATAGAAACGAACATAAGAATGTTCTTTTCAATATTCATAGAATTTTCATTTTTTTTTCTTTCAAATACTGAATAAATTTAGTTGCTTGGGAGTTTTTAGCTATAAATTTGACCATCCGCCAAAAATTGCGGCAAATGGTCAATTGTGTAATTCTTTCTAAATAAGCAAGTATTGAATAAAGCCTTAAAAAAATTAATATGTCTTTACCTAGAAAAAGCGTTGGTACGAATTTACCTTAAGTTTAAGCTGGTTCATTTCAATTTTTTAATAAGTGGACTGTAATCTTATTTAAAATCAAACGACAATTCGAAAGACAACTTCTTATTTCATCGAGGTTCACCGACCCCGCAACGACTCAGTACGAAACTGTTTTTGAAAACTGATCCCATGTCAGCAGGGTTGCAATAAAGTTTATCGCTGAAGCCAAGTCAGCGCATGGTTGCAAGATTCTAACAAACCGCGCCAACGAAGCGGTAACATTCCGCCCCGCGTTGCGTGTTTATGCAACACAAGTTACAATTCAAGATTCAAAGTTACAATCAAGAATAAACAACAAAATATTTTTTTGTTTCGAGTTCAAACATGAAAATATATATAAAAAAAACATAGAAATATAAATAAGTATGAACTGTAAATGTACAATTAAATAGGTAAAAATAGAAAATAAACATTTGAATATGTACAGAACAATATACAGTTTTTTATGTACAAATTAGAAAATCAAGTCTGAATGGGTAGGAGGCAAATTTTAGTGTTTGGTCTTTTAAAATGACCATTTTTAGTTTTGACAATTACAACACGAATTTTGCCGTCCTGTCCGGGAATAACTTGGCTTATTCTTCCAAGACACCATTTAAAAGGTGGAAGGTTATCCTCCTTTAGTAAAACCATATCATTTTCCTTAATATTATTTTTTGAAAACCGCCATTTTTTTCAGTCTTGCAAATGATTTAGACAGTCAATTTACCAGCGTTTAAAGATTTGTTCTATTATTTTTGTCAGTCTTTGCCAACGGGTCAATTTACCGTCTAATCCATTTTTTACTGAAGGCTCTGGGATAGAATTTATGGTCCTGCCTATTAAAAAATGGCCTGGAGTTAATGGTTCTAAATCCGAAGCATCGGAAGACAAAGGTGAAATAGGTCTTGAGTTTAGGATGCCTTCTATTTGAGAAACAATAGTTAAAAATTCCTCATAAAATAATTTTGCATCAGCAACAGTTCTTTTTAGATGATGCTTGAAGGACTTAACTCCAGACTCCCAGAGTTCTCCGAAATTAGGAGCCCGAGGAGGAAGAAATTTCCAGGAGATATTTTCCATTGCTAAAAACTTGGATAAAATTTCATCAGGAAAATTAACAAGTGAAGCGAGTTTTTTCAATTCTTTGTTGGCTCCTATAAAGGTTTTACTATTATCACTAAATAAGGTTGAGCATTTCCCTTGACGTGAGAAGAATCTTTTCAGGCAAGCAATAAATGCTTGTGATATCAGGTCAAAAACTATTTCAAGATGCCTTAGTAACTAAACAAACGAAAATAGCTACACACACCTTATGTAAATTACCCTTTCTTTGATTTTTGTACCTTATGGAAAATGAACCGCAAAAGTCTACACCTGTGTTAGAAAATACAGGGTTGGGATTTACTCGCTCTGGAGGTAAATTCCCCATTAATTGGTCTAAGGGAGTAGGTTTGCACCTAAAACAAGTTATACAGTTGCGCACAACCTTTCTTGCGATATTTTTGCCTCCAATGGGCCAAAATTCTTGCCGAACAAAATGCAATAATGATTGAAGTCCTGCGTGCAAGTTCTTTAAGTGATAATACTGGAAAATTAGAGTGGTAATTTTGTGCGTTTTAGGCAGCATTATCTGATGTTTATGATTATAACTAACATCTGCATGAACCAATCTACCACATATTCTTAACAAATTGTCTGCATCTAAAAAGGCATTTAAGTGACTTATAGGACCTTTCTTCAAAGTTTCTCCTCTTTTTAAGGCCTTTATCTCTTTATAAAATTCACTTACCTGAATAATCTCGATTAATTTCCTCTTTGCTCTTTCCAGTTCACTATTTGTGATTGGACCGGTAATTTTTGTTTTATTCTTAATATTGATTAAAAACCTGCAAAGAAAACTAAATACACGAATTAATTTTACGTAGTCATTGCTTATGGCTAAAAACTCCTCAAGAAATGAAATATTGTTTACAGAAGATAAACTAATGTTTGACTGTGATTTAAGTTCAGTCAGATATTGTTCATCTGAAATTACAGACTCATCAAGTTCAACACTAGAATGTTTTTTAGAGTCCGGTAAACAGTTAGGACCACACCACCATAAGTCATTGGTTAAGAGTTCATGAGGGCTCAAACCTCTAGATATTATATCTGCAGGATTAAGTTGGGAAGAAATATGTTTCCACTGGAAGTTTTCTGTTAGAGTTTGTATCTTTGATCCCCGAGCAGCAACAAAAGTTTTTAGTTTATATGGAGGTGTCTTTATCCAGGCAAGTGCAATTGTTGAATCTGTGTAATAGATTGTTTCACTGATTAGCATCTGAAGAGAAGGACGAATTCTTTCTATCAACTGCGAGAGAAGGAGGCACGCTGACAACTCCAAACGAGGGATCGAAATTACTTTAATGGGAGCGACTCTTGATTTACTGGCAATAAGTTTATTGGCAGCTGTGCCATCTTCCATAATAGACTTCATATAAACTACCGCTCCGAAAGCAGCTTCAGAAGCATCAGCATAACCTACTATAACAGTTCTTTCATAAGATTCTGTCAAGATATGTCTAGGAATTTTGAGATTTTCGATGACTTTCAAAGATGTCACAAAATTCGACCATTCTGGCTGAATTGATTGAGGGAGAATATCTTCCCAGTTCAATTGTTGGATCCATAATTTTTGCATAAAAATTTTGGCCTTTGTGATAACAGGACCAACGAGACCTAACGGATCATACAAACGAGCGATAACTGATAACACGTCTCTTTTAGTGTAAAAAGGCTTGATCTTTAAGTCTACCTTAAAGAGAAAATAATCTTCTTTTGGTTGCCAATTCAGACCCAAAGCTTTTACTGAAGAATGTCGATCAACGAGAAAATATTGTTGGTTAGTTTCCTCAGACCTATTATTTATGAGTTCAGATGAATTTAAAGTCCATTTATGAAGCTCCATGCCACAAGTTTGCAGCATTTGTATCAACTGCTTTTGTAATTATTGGACTGTTTCCAAAGTAGCAGCACCCGAGACAAAATCGTCCATATGCACATCTGTTAGTGTAACTTGCGAAGCTAACGGAAGTTTTTCGCTTCATCCAAAGCGAGTTGCTTCAAACAACGAATGGCCAAGAATGGAGCCTATTTTGTGCCATAAGTGATAGTGAAGACGATAAGTAGTTGGAGACTCATTCATATTTTCCTTCCATAATATTTTTAGCAGATTTCTTTGCGATTCATCAATTAATATTTGACGATACATCTTCTTAATACCTGCCGTAAATGCGTATTTATAAGTCCTAAATGTAGTCATTATTTCAAAAATATTTTCTTTCACTGCACCGGCAAGAAGCAAATCATTTAAACTTTGTCCCGTTGTACTATTGGCACTAGCATTAAATACAACCCTTAATTTTGTGGTTGAGTTTTCAAGTTTATAAACTCCATGATGCGGCAAATAATACGATCCTTCACCAAGGTCATTATTCACTTTTGCCATATGACCCAAACTTTCATATTCTGCAATAAATTCTATTGTAGCTGGAAGTAGAAATTTTTTATTTTTTATAAGTAAGCAGGCAGAGGAAGTATGCAGTGAAGCGGCCAAAGTCATATCTGTTGGGGATAAATCAGTTCTCGGCTCCGAAGGAACATTTTCTCCTCCGATCGAAGGTTTGCTATGTCTGTGCAAGAGATAATTATGATTACCATTGCAGATGTTACACACATATTTAGATTGGCGACAAAAAGCTAATTTGTGCCCTGGTTTTAAGCACAACACACAGAGGGAGAGTTTTTTAAACCATATTAAAACGTTCTACAGCATTTAAATCAAGAAAACTTTTGCATTTATTGATAGGATGATTTGCTGATAGACGACAAACAGAACACTTTGATGAAGTGTCATTTACCTTTGTTACTAAAGTACGTGGTTTAGCACTTAGGGAAATAAATTTCGATTTTGGTGGTTGAACGATATTACTTAGCAAATTTTCTAAAATTTGACATCTTTTTTCAATAAATTTTATAAAGGTATACCAATTAGTTAGCTCATTTGACGTCAAAGTCATTTCAAATTGTTTACGCGATTCTTTATCCAATTTCTGCATAACAATATTAATCAACATAGCTTCACTTAGTTTATCCAAATCTAAATCCAATAATTTTAGAACTCTGAAATGTTTATGTAATTGATCAATTAATGATCTTAAATCTTTGGCACTTACATTGTTCAACTTTTCAAGCGAAAATATTTCATTAATGTGAGTATTAACAATAAGTCTTTTATTATCAAATCTATCTTCCAAAGCTTTCATTAAGGAATGAAATGTATCATCATTCGATATCATCCCAGCCGCACTTCCAACTAAGCATGATTGTAAATAATATAGCCTTTGCGACTCTGAAAGTTGTTTGTTAGAAGAAATTAACGAATCAAATTGAGCTTTAAAAATGTTCCATTCTTCAAAATTACCCGAAAATTTTGGTAATGGGATTTCTGGCAGCTTGATATTAACATCATTAGATTTATTAATTTTTGCATTCCCATTTTCCTGCATGCAATTATTAAAAAGTTTTTTCAAGCTTACCTCCAATTTTAGGAGACCCGAGTCGATATCCTCGAAACTATTTTCAATTTCCACTAAATCTTCATCTTTTTTCACAGCTTTGTAGTAGTCTTGTCTTAAAAGTTCAAACTGTTGATTTAATTTACGCACTTTATCCAACTTGACTTCAATTTCTTCTATTTCAACATCCTTTAACTGCTGATCCTTTATTGACGTTAATAGTCCAGTTATTTGCGCCTTGATTCCACCACGAGTCCTATTTAACAAAGTAATGTCTTTCTCCATTATTATTTACTATTCAAATCGAAATTTAATTAAAATTCAAACTCCGCGAGCGGACCAAATTTTTATGGTACGAATTTACCATAAGTTTAAGCTGGTTCATTTCAATTTTTTAATAAGTGGACTGTAATCTTATTTAAAATCAAACGACAATTCGAAAGAAAACTTTTTATTTCATCGAGGTTCACCGACCCCGCAACGACACAGTACGAAACTGTTTTTGAAAACTGATCCCATGTCAGCAGGGTTGCAATAAAGTTTATCACTGAAGCCAAGTCAGCGCATGGTTGCAAGATTCTAAAAAACTGCGCCAAGGAAGCGGTAACAAGGGTGTTGGTTTCAAATTTAAAAAGCATTAAAATAATGCTTTTTGAAATTGAAATTGGGCTAATTAAAATTTATATTTAGAAAGCGATAAAGGAAAATATTGAAAATCTACAGGAGTTCAACGTATTATGTGATTGATATTGAGACCTAAAAGCGAAGATAGTGTATATCTATTTTTGTAGGTTTTCTATGAAACAATGTTCATATTTCATTCTGCTTTTCAATAATGCTTATTATACATTTATTCACTCTTAAATAATTTGAAAACAAAGCAAGAAAAGAAAGGATTAAAGATAAATGAAACTGTTTGGGGAGAAGCAGGGACAAAATCATTACTGAGCAAATTACATATAGGCGTTGTTAGATTACTCGTAAAATAGCACGCTGTGAGGACTTTAAACAATTTTGAATGAAAGAAAGAAAGGTAAAAAGCATTGCATAATATACTTTTGTTGCTTCCAAACATGGTTTAGTAGATTTTCTAGAATATCTGACACTTCCTTTACGTGTTACAAAAAGTTAATAAGTTGCAAATGCTTCGATAAGTAATATTTTAATAATTTAAGAATTCTTTCCTTTGCAATTTTATTATTTTTAAGCTCTTTTCTATATCTTGGTAAAGATAGACTTGTGCGTTTCTTGTATATTGTGAGAAACAAAAAGTGGTGAAAACTCTGAGTAAGATAAATGCATCTATAGCTACCAATTTCATAAACCTAGGTCAGATAGCGCACGAAGAAGAAAACAGACTGCCCCTTATTATTGTCAGTATAATGCAATAGAGCTTATCGGGACCTAGGTGAAAGGTGAAATTGCGAATAAAACTAACATTTTCAGATTAAATTATGTTAAGAAATTGCTCCGAGAAACATGTTAATCATAACAGCGCCTATTTTATTTATACCTATAAATTTTTGGCTTAATATATTTTCATCTATTTTGAATCATTTTTATTATGAAAACACTTTTCAATGCTTCAACATAATGTATCATTACAATAATTTTGGTAGAATTGTAATCATCAAAGTTAATAGAAAGTTGTGTTCTTTTATTATGAATGGCAAAAGGTGTAAGATTTATCAATTAAATGTTTTAAATGAAGTGGTTTCAGATTCATGATTGTCACATTTCTAAATGAAACCAAGGCAAAATGGAAAATATACCGAAACTAATGCCACTGGGGATGATATTAAGCACATATTTGTATCACCTACTTCTTCTTCAAAAAATAAAAAAAGTCTTTTTCAAAATTGATTTTACTCATTTCGATCTAAAATTTTTGCACTCATTCTTTATACCAGTATTTTTTTTATTATCGTTTCCTAGTTAAAGGAATCCTATCCAGAACTATCTAAACTGACAATTATAGGATAGTTTGCTTGAATCCAGATATGATTTGTTTTAACTTATGTTTGGGCATCATTAATCACACACAAAATACAATCTGGTCTGAATTCAAGATCTTCAAAAAAAGAGGGGGATCGGATGAAAATTAAACTTGCAGTTTGCATTTTGTGGCAATTATAAAGCCCGAATTCAATTTTTAATTATCTTTACTCTCATGAACCCTACATTTTCATATTTCTACGAGATTCAATCGCTAAAATATACGATATTGTCTTTTTCAAACTTAATTTTTGAGTTCCCTTTTAAAAAATTACCATTATGGCATCATTTGAAATTGTATAATAACTGTTTAAGTATTGAACATTTTTTTTTCTTTCTTCCGATTCAGACTGATGATAAAAGTATTAATAGACAATCTCCGATAACCTTTTTTTTAACAGAGTCGAATTTTTCAAAAAATAATGCAAATACCTATATGAAACTTTTATCAGTTATTTCTTTCTATATAAAATGTACTTAATTGGAATTTCAGAAATTTCTCTCAGGTTAAAAGAAAATACGAAATAATATTCCATATTTCCATTTATTTCTACTTGATTTCTAATTCCTATCTGATAATGTTAGATTGGCGTATTTTCTGTATATTGAGAGAAACAAAAAGTGGTGAAAACGCTCTGTAGGATAAATGGATATATAGCTACCAATTTGGCAAGCAGTGATTACGTGCACGGTAATTCCACGGTAAAAAAAAATGTTTTCAAAACTTTATTATTTTTTATTAATTAAAATTTATCGAAAGTTGATAAATCAAACATTTACTGATCTGTTTTGTATCCCTTGAAAATCTAAAATATAACGTTCTAATAATAATGAATTTTTCCGAGAATTTTTTATTTAATAAATTGTTTAAACTAATTTTATCTCTAATTTGTAACCCTATTTTTTATTTTCATAATAAAGTTGGGACTAATTTTATGGTTTGGTCAAATCTATACATCATTAATGAAGAATTACTTTGATTCATGATTCAAATGCGAAAATTGTAATGTTGGTCTTTAGGGTGAAACATGCCTTGAAATTTATCATACGGAACCAAACATATATAATCTTTATTTTTTTTAATCTTTAATATATTTCAAAACAATGGAAATGACTCATTATGCAGTTAATGTAACGATCCATTAAATTAATCATAAATTTATTATTTTAATACTTGCTCGGGATTTAAATGCATCATTTCAATGAGTCGAATTTATGAATGTTTTTAATTTCTTCATTTGCACAGTATTAAAGAAAGTTATGCTTAACAATTAATTGCTACTTTAAAACCTGCATTAGATAGAAACGGTCCATCTAATTATGAAAAAATAGAATTGACACAATATTATAAATCATCAATTTTGTTATTTTCAATAGCACTGGAGTTTTGATACATATTTTTAATATAAATATTTTCAAGTTTATCTTTTATTATCCAGGCGAGAAACTAATTTCTCTTTCCATCATTATTGTCTATAATGTTGAACCCTTTTAATAGATGTTATTATGTGATGCATAGTTTTTGTTATCCACTTTGCTATTTTTGAGGGTGTTTTATTTGCTGAAATATTTTTTTTAGATTTTCATTAAAGTCCACATAATTCAGTTCTTTTAAAAATGTAAATAGTAATAAAACAACATTCCTTTGTTTTATTACATTGTCAAATTATCCTAATAATTTGATTTGTAGTAGTAATTTAGATATTAACTGGATAGACATACAAATATTTAAAATATTTTTCAGGTTAAAAATATAAAATGAAAAAAAGTTTTTATTAAATAGTTATTCTAGCTTCCTTTTTAATAGTGCCGTATCCTTCTTTTTAAAATGATTTTGAAATAATGGTTAAATTATGATTTGGATATCTATCTACTCTTAAAAAAACATTTCTAAAAAATGTCACTTTTTAGAAAAAATATTGAACATTTCAATCAATATTTTTTTACTTATGATATTATAAATCGACTCCTGTTTCTCCTTTTGAGGGTTACTTTAATTCAGTTTAAGAAATTGCTTGGAAAATATGACATCTGAGATATTTAAGTCTGAAATATATTTTTAAAAAAAATATTCTCATTCCAGTGAGGAGAGCTGAGAAGAGAGAAGGATTTGTTGAGTTCGTGTGTCAGCAAAAATGGAATGCAGACAAACTTACAATAAAACGAAATCTTATTGCATTATAAATAATATTATCAAATTTAGATCAACTTATTTTCATTCAAATTCTAGGATCGTTTGTAAACAACAAAATCAAAAGTTCCAAAAATATCACTGTTGCCAACCTGAATTTACAACTATTTACAAACTAATATTTATGGTTATTAAACTACTCGTGAGTTACTTTTAAATAAAATATTCATGATTTATGTCGCAACATATACTCTCCTATCAGTAACGAACGTTACGTTTGAAAGTAGGAAGGAGTAAAATTTTGATTCTCAATGGCGTCTAAATAATTCTACTTCGAGATTGTCTGCATTACAGTTCGAGATTGTCTTAAAGCTGATTCAAGATCAGTTTGAGACACAGTTTCCTTGGTTTGAATCTTAGCTGACTGTGGCGCAGGCGTAATCTTCACACAAGTTGGAGTTGTAAGCTGCTCTTCTTCAGGATTTTCTTCCATCATCAGGCTTGCTCAGGTTCTTTCCGCACCTCTCCAATAATGAGTTTGTATTTGGAAAATTTTGAGCCATCTTTGACTCGCAGAAT
>JAPMOR010020019.1:0-10095 GCA_026543865.1 Argiope aurantia
ATTTTTCCTTTTGAATGTAAATTTATTTTAATTCTATTCTATTTTGGGTAAGCTCTTTTGTGTTTTAGTTGTAGCAGCATTAGCGCACTCTAAATACAATGTATATTTTATTATATAGATTCAGGAAATTTTATATAGTTAATTTTCATATTGTTTATTTCTGATTTGATAGTTGCATGACTTTGATTAGGTTGTTATTTTTTAAATTTTTTTAGTTAAAGATGCTGTCTATAAACATCAAAGCAAATTCTTGGAAAGAACATTTCCGTTTAACGTTTATAATGAAGGAAAGTATTATTATAAAAATTTTGAGGATTATTTGCATTCTTCTCGTGTTAAGAACAAAGTAATCGCCAAAATCTTCTATAATTAAGAAATGTTTTATAAAATTTTCTGTAGCATTTAACATTGTTTTTCATATTAATTGAAAATTGGAAATGTTTGCAATCCCCAAGAAATTTAAAGTCGACTTTTTTTTTTTAATAAACGATGTATTAAAATTATATTTTTCCGAAAGAAATATGGAAATCTTTTCAATACAAAAACAGCAGAAATTTAGAAATTGTTTTTATATCAAAACTTTAGTTTACTGTTCCTAAATTCACACACACAAAAAAAATATCTTTAACTGTATTTAGAAAACATACGCATGTTTAAAATTTCTTACAGAAAACTTGTAAAGGCTTAAATGATTCGGATGAAAAAAAATCAAGAAGTTTAATTTATCGATGACTGAAACTTTTCAAATGTTTCTTCAAAGGTACTTCTAAAAATGAAAATCATGTTTATGATCTTTAAAACTTTTATGCCAGTTTCTTCTTTTAAAAATTATATTAAATGATTTAAAACTACAAGGGCCTCTGCGCTGTTGCTTCAAGGGCGGTATTTGATAAAGATTACAATAATGATTTGCTATAGAAATCGATACTCACTTGATAAAATATAAAATCAGGAAGTGGATAAAATTACATTGAAAAAATATCAAAATTTCGATTGGGATATACTTAGCTCCACAATGGACATCCTTTTTTTTCCAGCCTCAAAGAAATTATGTTCATTAATAAGTTGTTAACGATGTCTGCCATGTGTGTGATGTTACCTACTAACAAATATTGGAATTAAAGCTGTAATCTAGAGACCTGTTGAACGGTAAAGCCGTAACATTAAACTGGCAACTCTGACCCGCCCGAAAGCAAACGGAAAAAACCTGAATGACCGGAACGCCACAATAGCAACATTGGTGGGAACTGTGGTCGAGGATTAAGGGCCATCACTGGCCACGGTACAACTCTTACATTGGGAAGTATGTCTCGTCATCGATGGGAGGCATCCGACCCCAACCTTTTTCTGTACCATTTGTGTGACAAGAACCATATTCCTATACCGGAAGCTTTTCATGTTCAGTTTCGAGGTGCCCTCCATGGGGATATGATAAATGTGTATAATGCCTTTCGTCTTCGGTAATATAAACAATAGTTTTAGAAAATTTAAAACTTTAATTATAGCCAGACAATAATTCGCTGTTTGAGCAGCATCTTTAGAGGAGAGGAGCAAATGTTGTTCAAAGTTTAAAGAATATAATAACCAGATTTTTTTTTTACAAATACAAATTTTCTTTAAAAGAATTCTTTCTATAAAGATGGATATATTGTTAAAATGTGATTTAGGTTTAAAGAATTAATTGGATTGCCTATATCATGACATCAACAAAAATAGCGAATAGGCTATGAGTATAAAGCATGCACTCATTGCATTTACATGGAGTAAAATTTCAAAGAAGACCCCATTGGGTAATGGAATAACTTGAACCCATTTTTCAAATTATTTTTTAATGAATTTTAAATGAATACGATACAATTTATTTATTTCGTATGAAAAAATAAATTCTTTACATTCTAATAAAAATATAAATAGAGATTTGTGATGAAAAAGCTTGACATGAAAAATCATGCCAAGAAAACTTAACCGTAGTAAAAATCTGAGCATCGTAGATAGAAGAAAGAATTTTTCGGCGATATTTTCTGTTTTAAAACTGAACAAAAATGCAAAAAATTATAATTCAAAAATTTTACTATACATTTTTATTAATAAAATCCTGTATACATTTTTTATTATCCTAAATATTCTTTGAGACCTTTTAACACAGTTATAATGCTTTTATTTCATAATCAATAAAAAACATGGGATAAGTACCAAAATGTTTTCCAATACTTAGAATGTGTGTGGACAAGCATGCATGCACACCCACCCACACCATAATTATTAAGTTCTTTTTTTTATTTTAGGCGTTTTGAAACAAATTTTACTATACAAACCTAACCTAAAAATTGCTTAAAACTTCGAAGATTTGATTGCTAATATTGTGGTGCGAGGTATCTCACTTCCCGCCATTGAGAAGCCCTTCTGCTGGGGGAAACGAGCGTTGATGTCAGTCGACGCCAAGACGCGTCGATGTGAAAGCAAACTATTACGACGCGTGATTTAAAAAGACGAATGTGAAGACATACTGTTATGACGTGTTGTTTAAAAGACGAACTTTTGTTAGCTCGGAACCTGATTATCGTAGTCTCATTCTCCATTTGTTCATCATAATTTGTGCATCATCATTAACGAAACTATATCGTCACTCATCAAATTCTCAAGTATCATCAACCAACTCGAATTTGTTATTACCTGCCCATCACCCTCCCAATATGATGCGAGTAAATATACCTGAAACGAAAGACACTGCTAGTAAGAGTTACGACATCATTGAGAGAGCGATATTCCTGTTGCTTTTACATTTTAGGTTACCTTTCTTATACCTAAGTGCAAAAATATATAGCTAACACCCTTATCACAGATCTTTCCTGATCTCCCTTTTTTTCCTGCTATTTAATTGGTCACTATTAGATATTTAACACAAAACTCTTCGTTTCAAAATACTTTTTGTTTCGAAAGCAGGCAAGAAAAGGATGATTCATCATTATATAAATTTCAATTTTGTTTTCTTACCCACCTGAATCATTTTTAGTTTGATGAACTCTAATAAATAATATATTTTATGGAAAATAGCTAAATTTCCCTCTCAGAAATAAAAAGAATAAATTGAAACTACATATTTGGTCCTTTTAAACAATGCTTTTAGTTTTGTTTTAATTAAATCTCTTTCCATTGGAATGGCTGCATGATGACGATTGCTTACGCATTCGAATTCAATTTCATCCACAAACCTTCTGAAGATGATTCTCTTTATTAAATTCTTGCACGAGCATTGTTATGCTAAAAGGGACTATCTTTAAAGTAGCATTTATAGATAGAACTGTTTTTACAATACAGCGCAGAAAAAAAAATCTGGAATTAATGCATTCTGAGATGATTGCTTTACAATAAAATGCCATTGGTTCAACATCATAAGCCTTTGGATGGACTTCTTGGCCGCAAGGCAAAAATCCATAGACAAGTAGTTGGTTCTTATTTGCAAAACTACGTTCTTACAATCTAATTACTTTCTTTACAATAATGACGTTCCTTATCACACAGTTTCAATTCTGGCAACGAGAGATTGCAGGGAGCCGTGATTCAGAGATTGTCTCTGCCGAACTTATTGCTCGTTTCTTTCTTCAGCACAGTCTCATCACTTTAGACACGCCTAGTGCATCTGAATTAAAATACAAGCAAAAAGTGCAAATTAAGCTAATAAAATTATTATTTTTTTCTAGAAACAAAAAAATTTGGAAAATCCATGACACGTGCTGTTTATTCTTGCTTCTAAGATAGGAATAAACAATATCAGTTTGGTGTTTTTGCAATTTACAAACGAATTGTTATTTTGGGAATAAGGTCATTGACCGAGAAGGGGAAAATCATTCTTGTGGTAACTTTAGTTTAGTTAATTTCTTCTTTTATTTTGATTTGTTTACACGTATTTCAATTTTTTTCTTTTACTTTTTATGAATTTTAATCACCTCCGACGGAAATCTGCTTTTAAACTTTTAGAACATGAACAAAAATTCTTGTAATCATAAAAAAAAAAAGAAAAAAAAAAATCCAAAATAAGACTTTGATTGAGAAGTTGATTTTTTTTTTGAAATAATAGCAGCCTATCTAGGTTTTCTCTACCTGTTTGTGAACATGCTAATTCAGAAATAGAATGTGTTTGCTTTTTTAAGCAATTTTTACACAAAATTTGAAGATTTCCTTCAATTGTTGGGGAAAAATGTGTTTAAAGAAAACAAAACATGGCATGTTTATTTACAAGAAATCGTGGACAAGGCACGTTCGCTCACAGAAACAGATTAGGCAAGAAGTGGCGTAAAAAGAAGGAGAAAAAAATTATCCCTGTCTTATATACTGTGATGTTTTAATAAGGATTTCCATGGCATGGCAGTCAAAAAGCAAGGGAAACACAGGGATCTTTTAGAAGAATTTGAAGCCAGCGGTATTTTGTCCCTTTACGCAGAGCGTGTGAAAGTGTCGGCATTTAGCCAATTCAGCAATTTTATAAAGCTTCTCTTGAATGAATTAAGTAGAGAAAGTGGAATTGGATTAGGAAGTAAGATAATCAAATTACTGTGGGGTAAATTAAGATAAAGCTTTGGAAATTTATTTGGATTAAATTAAGAATTTAATATATATGTGTAGTATATAACATAACGCCATCCTGTGCCCCCGGTGCCTATAACACTAAGTTATCTAACCAGTTGGATAAGCACAAGATGGAAGGAAGGAAAAAAAAAAAAAGAAAAAAAAAATTGTTGGTATAAAGAAAGAGACGACAGACCATCCGGGGTTCTCCAGAGAATCCCATCGGTGTCAAATCCTACGCGACTGTAAATTTTTGGTGAAGTAATAACTGGATGGAGGAGACAAGAATACTGAAACAAATGATCACTATGGGTTGAACTTACAGGGAAACGAAATTACCTACTGAAAAAAAATTGATAAGTTACATTGAGAACATCTGTATGACATGTATAAGCATATAAATAATCACTGAAGAGTCAGAAATCTGTAACGTCCGTCTGAGTCTTGTGGTTTTGGTTTCCTTCGTGAGAACTGCACTTTTGAGGGACTTTTGAAGTTATAATTTCGGCTGATTTTGACAAGAGGCATTCTGGTCTCAGCTATTGTGTAGTCTTGAAAAGGTCTTGGTATTTATGAATATGGTTTACTATGGAGTGGATCTTTCCGCGTGATAGGGTATTCGATGCAACTCTCCTGTACCATTCTTCCTCCAGATTTGTTTCTGGCTTTCTCATGTGCCATGAGACAGTCAGTAGGCATTCGGTGGCATAGTGAATTGGGGATCCTATTTCCCCACAGCTACAGTAAGGAGAGTTGGCCAGATGGAATCTGTGTAGGTATGTCGGGAATGGGCCATGTCCAGTGAAGAAAAGGACATCCGCTCTGTTCCAGTTGGCCGCGTAGAGAGAAACTTTCGATATTATTTTGAATGTGGAGCGGCCTGTTTCGCCTTCTTCCCATTCCTTTTGCCATTTTGTCATCATATCGGTTTGGAGGATTTTCTTCAGATGACATCTTGGGAGTTTCATTATATTCTGATCTTGATTAGCAATAGCCGCTGTTTTGGCTAGTTTGTCCGCCGCTTCATTCCCTTCATAGCCTACATGTGCCTTGATCCATGATATTTTAATGTGAGGATTTGCAAGAAGTGAAAATGTATCTCTTGCTAATTGGCTATTAGATTTTGGAGAACTTGAGGCTTGTATACTTGCTTTATTGTCGACGTAAATAGTAACTGGATCTGATGTAGGAAGAGAGGTTGCGTATTTGACTGCTCTATTGAGTGCTAGTAATTCCGCTTGGAAGACCGTATTTTCTTTCAATAGGCTGGTTGACCATTGGTGTATAGTCACTGCATCCTGCACGACACAAAATGCAGCCCCAACTCCTGCTGAGGATTTTGATCCATCGGTATAGATCCCGAGTACTAAATTCTGAGACAATCCGTCTTCCAAAGAAATTTGATGTGGTTGAAGATGTTTGGAAGGATGTGACGTCCAGCCCGTAGCTCTGTGTTCATACTCGTATGGGTTGATATGTGGCATATCATATAGGATTCCACGAAGTCTGTACAGTTCAGTTATTCTTGCCATCATCTGAAGCTGCAGATGAAGTGGTGGCAAGCCGATGATAACCTGAAGTGCTGCAGTAGGCGTGGTCTTGTATGCTCCTGTAATTGCTAACAGGAAGCCTCTTTGGATGGAAGAGAGCTTTCTTGCTAATCTAACCGTTGGGTGGAGGCACCAAACTCCTGCTCCGTGTGCAAGCATCCTTTCAATAACTGTCTTATACAAAAAATTTCTGTGTCGAAGTGTTATTCCCCAGGATTTTCCAGCTATTTTGAGAAAATTGAATTGCTGTTGTTGCGCTTTCAATGCTAAATGCTTGAGATGGGTATTCCAATTCAATTTATCATCAATATGGACACCTAGGTATTTAATGGCGTGTGTCTGCTTTATTCTTTCTCCCTGCCAATAGATTCTGGGTCCTGCTATCCATTTACTAAACAGAATAAAGTTTGATTTCTCCGTGGACACTTCTAGATTGTTTATGTCAGCCCAGGATACGAATTGTGCTATTGATTCTTGGGTATTTTGTCTTAGATTTTCTTTTGTTTTGGCTTTAATTACCAAAACAAAATCATCGGCGAATGCTTGGATAGTTGTATGGGCAGGCCAGGTTTTACTAAGCAGATCGTTCGCCACCAAGTTCCACAGAGCTGGACCACTACACGATCCTTGAGGGCAGCCTTGCTTCTGTTCTCTTATGGCCCAGCCTTCTTGTGTGTTGAGAATTATTTTTCTGGCATGTAGCAAGTTTTCAAAGATGTTTCTTAAATTTTGGGGACATTGGAGTTTATCTAGATATTTAACTATTGAATGGTGTTGGATATTATCAAATGCCCCTTTGATGTCCACTGAAAGAACCAGAATATTGTCTTTTTCCCTTTTTCCATCATAAATTTTTTCTACAAGCTTTTTAAGAGCAGCATCTATAGATTTTCCTTCACGGAATCCAAACTGGTTATTGTTGATGAGTTTATTTGTTTCTAGAAAATAAATAAGACGCTGTGTGAGTAATTTTTCTAGAACTTTTCCTATAGTGGGCAAGAGAGCTATTGGTCTGAACGACGTGGCTAGTTTAGGGTCTCTTTCAGTTTTTTGAAATAGGATGATATTGCTTATTTTAAATGGATCCGGAAATTTTTCTAGTGAAAGACATTTATTAAAATATTCTTTGAAGAGGGTCGGGAAATTTTTGTTTATTGCTTTTAGAATGAGATTATCAATTCCGTCATATCCTGGTGCTTTTCCTTGAGGGAGATTATCAATGACCTGTGCTATTTCTTTTTCAGTGAAAGGGCAATCATTAGGAGTGGTGGTGATTTCATGTGTTAAAGATGGAGTTGAATTTGGGAATGGAAAAATTTGTTCTAATATATCCTGAGCTATTTTTTGGTGTCCTCCTTCTGGATTGATATTGTGCAAGACTGTTAGTTGAGATGGATGAATTGTTTTCCTAAAGGCAGCTTTAAAATGTTTCCCATATGGATTTGCAGCTTCAGTGCAAAGATCTTTCCAACCAACGCTTTTGGCTCTCTTGACTTTCTTCATATATTTTTTGGCTTCTGTCTTCCACTGCAAATATTTTTCTGATCTTTCCTCCGAACTTGATCTTTGGGCACTTCGCCTCAAAGCCTTAATTCTTTTCTTTTCTATTTCTAATTTATCTGTCCACCAAGTTGGGTTTTCAGTCAATGGCTGTTTCTTTATTTTATATGTTTTATTGCAGGCTTGAATTATTGTTGCTTGAAGAAGGGAGGTAAATTCATTTAATTCTTGTTGGGTATTGCAGTTCTTGATTATGTTAATTAGTTCTTCGACATGATACTGAAGCTGTTTCTGGAATTTGTTATGGTTTCCATGGAGGGTTTTAAACCTATTGAAGATGTGGCTAGTAATTATTGTTCTTACTGTTATCTGAATAAATTGGTGATCACTAAACGATGGTTCTTCGAGAACTTCCCAAGAGGCTACCTTTGTGATCATTTCCTGTGAACAGAATGTCAAATCGGGCCAACCCACATCTGTATTTCTTGTGAAGGTAGGTGGGGCATCTGACGAATTGTTGATAAAAAGGTTATTTGCCAATAGGAAATCCATTATTGCAACACCCCTGGTGTTGGTGCGATGATATTACCAAAGAGGATTGTGACCATTCAGATCGGCTCCTACAAGGAAGTTTTCATTTGGTAGCATTCTCATAATATCCTGGATCTCTTGTAAAGTTTCATTGATATCCGCTATTGGAGATGAATAAGCCGAAATGAGTGTTATAGTTTTGTTGTCAGTGTGGAGTTTGACTGCTATGGTATTTTCCAATTTAGCTACTGTAATTGCTTTATAGATGGTTTGGGGAATAAAAATTGCAGCTTTATTTGATGTGGATGTGAAGATATTCCAAGACATCGGCAAACCTTGTATTTTGTTGTTGTACACATATGGCTCTTGTACCAAGAGAATGTCCGCTTTCAATTTTACCACAGCAGGGTGGAGGTGGGTAGTTGCTGCTTTAGTTCTGCCGAGGTTAATTTGGAGAATATTTAAATTTTTATTGCTAGAGAAGGACGAATTCAGAGTGATATTAGTTGTCATTAATAATCTCTGGTCCGTTTAAATGCTGCTAGCGCTTTTTGGTAGCAGGGGCATCGTGGATCTATGGCCATATGGTAGATGTGCAGGTTAGTTCCATTGAGTCTGTTCGACTCTGAGCAGTTTATACAGAAGTGCTCATTAGACATGCACTTCCAGGTGTGGTGTCGTCCGCTGCAGCGACCGCAAAATAGAATATCATTTTTGCATTGGCCCGAGTTGGCTGTATGGGTGAAAGCCTGGCAGGTTGAGCACTGCTTGACATGATGAAATTCCCTCAGATGAAACATTTCCCAATTAATAGCAATCCTTCTCAAGTTTTTTAGACGATGAAATGCCTCACTAGGAGCTTCGAGGATGAGGTGGGAGGTGTCTTCTGTTCTGCCTCTCATTTTAAAGCGAAATTTTAGATGGTCAGGATTTTCCGTATGTGCACGAATTGCCCTTTGAACATCTTCCATTGGTATGTTGTTGGGTACATTATATATTATAATGCTAGGATGCCTCATTCCAGGTCTTTTAGTTGTTGTATTTTTAGCAATAATTTCTTTTTCTTTTAGGGTTTCTGTAAAATTCTGCAGGTCTTCTTCCCTCTTGCATGTGATAGCCAGTCCTCCTTTCTGGATTCGTCTAACTGATTTAATTTTGACAGTAGTTTCTGACTGTTGGAGTTCCTTTTTCAGGAGGTCCTGTACGCTTATATTCGGCTTTTCTTCTTTTGGGTATATAAGAATTGTGGCCGTGTTTTTAGGTCTTTTCCTTGCAATTTCTGCATATGATGGACCTTTTTGGTGTTTGTTTACTGGCTGGTACGATTGAATTTCTGTGAACTGTTCAACATCATCAGTTTGAGCAGATGCTTCAACTTCTGGTTTTTTGTTTGATATTCTAAAATCCAATACATCCAGAATGCTGTTGGCTGCCTGTAGTAGAGAGGTTGTTAAGTATTTCTGGACTTTGTTCCCCTTTTTGCGTTTTTGCTCACTATTGACTACTTCTCTCAGTTTATGAAATAGTTCCTTGGTCAACATACGTTCATACGTTTGTGGTAGAACAAACTGGGACCCAATCGATGATTGTGACGAAATCGAGTTGTTTCTTAATCTCATAGAGAGGGGGAAGTTTCCACTCTCTTCTTTGTTGGAGCAGGTTTGTATTGAGTCTATAATAATTTCTGGCATTTCAATACTGTATAGAATTTATAAGCAGATGAATATAAAAATATAATAAACAATGATTTTACAGGCTGTAGGGGAAGATATTCCCCTGTACTCGATCCACCGCCCTCCATGCCGTGCAAGCTTAGAAGATCAGCTTGCACGGCAGAAGGAGCATTATTAAATCATAGTAGCAGGGGAACACTTACCCCGTTTGCCTTGTGGAGCTTAGCCAGACATTTTAGCGATGCTATTCATTCCACTCTTTGTGATGATGTACA
>JAPMOR010020023.1:0-16260 GCA_026543865.1 Argiope aurantia
GTAAAGAAAGGTGACTTCTACTGTAAGTGTTTACTTCTCGACGCATGCGCTGTTATTTTGCCATATGCAGTTCGTTCTGAGAAAAGGGTACACAAAAAGCAGAGAATGGGGAATTCATAGACTGGAATGATTTTGTTCCCCTCTCGCAGGTCGGAATGAAGGAACAGGCTTTGTAATTTTGATCATATCTGAGTTATTCTACTGCCTGAGATTACAGTGTTAGTTAATGGTTTTTTAATGCTTTTTAAAGGCGTTTTTTAGGTCCGTTTTTAGTTTTTATCTTATTATGAAATATCTTTCATGATTGGTTATTTTGGCAGTTTGGGCGTTTCCTATTACATTTAGATAATTCCGTAAAAAATTAAGCTCACCACTGTTTGTTTATAAAAGTATTTTTACAAGATATTACTTCATTTTAATATTGAACAATAAATTTTAAAGTAACATTATAAATCATCATTCAGTTATATATTTATTTATTCGGTTTTTATTTTTTATTTTTAATTTTTTTTTTTTTTTTACTTCCTGGAATATATGCCAATAGTCGTGTCAACTTAATTAAGGGCAGGATTCACTTAGAACTCGAGCTTTCGGAATTTTGATGTTTCAATTGTTTTATACTTGCGCAAATTTCATTAGATATTTATCTTTTAAGAGCTTTGCTATTACATTTATTCTTATATATGCATTTTTTATGTTCACTTTTTAGTAGAATAATATAAATTATCATTTAATAATTTATAATATGATAAGTAAAAGATTGTTCTTGCCTTACAGGGTGCGTAGTGACAATCTGCTGCAAAAATAAAGTACTTTTAAGTACCTTTGTATAAGTATGCATATGTAAACTGCATATTTTCTAATCACAGAATTTTTTTTTAATTTTATAACAGTGTATAGCTTTTACTGAAAAAAAATCTTAAAAATTAATTTTAAACGCTTATTTAATAAATTTTAATATTTATTTTTCTATTTGCACAACATTTTGTACTGTAAAATTATGCTTTTTTGGATTTGACAAAAACATAGAAATAATTATATAATTGAAAAAAAATATTAATACCAAAAAATTAAGTCAACTTTTAAAAGATTAACAATAGAGATTTATGAGCCTTTCCAACATTTCTTAAAATTAAAATAAAATATACATAAACATTTCTGAAAATGCCGATAGTCATGTAGAAGCACAAATGATGTATTTTCAATATGACCACAAATTTTGTGTGTGATTTTTATAGAAGCCAAAACTATTACTATCAAACATGGCTGAGATATAAAGATTATTAAATAATCCTTCTTACTCATTCTATTAAGTAAGTAATGCTCGTTCTATTAAGTAATTTTATTTGCTATCTTATAAAGCTAAAAATTAAAGCTTACCTATGGATATCAATCATCATACGACTGGCAAAACAGCCATGAAATTGATGATAGAAAAATGCCAAGTTCTAAATCAGTTTTTAAAATCCTTTATAATAGAAATGATTAAAACAAAATTTTTATTCAAAACTATACTTATAGTCATAAAATTACATACCAAATTTGATATATTTTAGTTCAAATTAGTTATTTTTGAGTTATCGCGTTTACATATATCTGAAAGTACAGACCGACATGCGGTGAACCCCTTGTTGGTTTTGACAAAAAATTTGACAGAGGTTTATACAATAGATACTAAATCTGTGTACCAAACTATCTAGCTCTCTTCGTTTTGTAGTTAACATGCTAACTTATATTTGAAACAGTCAGATAGACAGATTTCCTCTACACAGATGTTACAGAAAATTTGATCGAAATCTACAAGTTTGGTGTGAAGACCGTATACCAAATTTCATCCATCTAGCTCAAAGTGCTTTTGCGTATAACATAAAAGCCCTTTTAACCAAATGGGGCCGCGGTGGCCTGGTGGTAAGTTCTCGGCTTCGGAACCGGAGGGTTTCAGGTTCGAGACCCGATTCCACCGAAGAACAGTTGTGTAAGGGTGCCAGTTGCACGTTAAATCCGTACTGACCAAACGTCCTCCCGCTGGTGTGGAGAAGGGGGTGCCAGCTCAGGTTTCGTCCTCGGCATCTGACCGTGGTTCAAAAATGGTTAAATGCCTCTTTTTCTCACATTTACTGTAGAAATTTCTGAAAATTTCTTTTCTCTACCAATTTGTATTTAAAGAAATTACCTCGGCTAATATTTTGTGTCCCAGACGATATCAGCCAATATAAAGATATAATATCAGCCACTTTTCAAATGATTTGCAAAATTCTTTAAGGAAGGGATATTTAATTTGTTATTTTATAATTAAAACTGTTTCAAGAACTGGTATGGGAGAGATTGAGTTTTGAAAAATAATTAATACTATTTTAAACACAGTTATCGGAAACAATAAGCATTTTAATGTATTATTTTTTTTTTAATTTAATATTTTTACATTCCGATATTTGTAAATTATGGGTTGGGCCTAAAAATTGGTCGAATTTCGGAATAGAAATACTTTTATTTTTTATCAAATTTGATTTCCATTCAATAATCTGTCCCGAGTTATCTATTTTCAGAGACTTCAATATCGTCCTCGCTATCAGAATCATTTTCTAACAAAGTAGAAATATTTTCTTCTTGAAAAGAGTTTGAAGTGTCAAATCCAGCATCTTCCTCATCACTTATATCAAATGAGATTAATCTGAATTTTCACAGAGTATTTTATTAATTTCTTTTTGAGTTGAAACTTTCCGAAAACCCGGCATTTTTGCAAGACATTTTAGTAGCTGCAGAAATCGTACTGTAAATTAAACATCTACCCTCAAGCACTTTCTGGAGACACCAATCAACAGTGACAGCGGGAACGGAAGCAACCACTGTTAAAAAGACAAAATCGCCCCGCACCGTTTTACGACCCTGCTGAGAAAAGGAGAAGGAAATAAACATCTGGCATTTCCGTCCCTCGGCATTTGTCTTATCTGTAGGAGGTTCACGCATGAAATTAACAAGTTCCACACTGTCGTTCGCGAACGGAAATAGCTAGGTCCACACAGTTAATGAACTGGAATAGCCGGGTCCACACCGTCGTTCGCGAACGGAATTAGCCAGGACCACACAGCTAATAAACGGGAATAGCCGGGTCCACGAGAACGAACGACTTATTCAGAAGATAGCGACCTGATTCAGTTCGTTCACTTAGTGGACCCGTTCGTTCGCGAACGACACATCTCTATTTTTGAGTCATTTTCTTTCCTCTTGTTATGTGTTAAAAGAGGATTGGTTTAGTTATATTAACGTCCCGTTTGAAGCAACACTTGGGCTATTTTGGGACGGACCTCGTAATTTTGAACCACGGTCAGATGACGAGGACGACACCTGAGCTTAAAAGAGGAATAACTGGTTTGCTGATGGATGTTTTAATGCGAAACACAAGAGTGACTGTCATGATAAAATGTTTTCTTATTTTCCTTTCAACAATCCTGCCTAGAGTTGGTACATTTGATATAGATTTTTTCAAGCTTTCGAAGTCGGTGATATGCTCCGATCATTTTGAATAATTCATTCAGTGTGTGTTCATTTATTAAATCGTAAATGGAATTCCAGTAATCGCAAATGTTTCAGTAATTTTTTAGAAAAATTCTTCGAAAAAAAGAATTTGGTAAGCGATTTTCCAACAAAAACAATCAAACAAAATCGTGAGAGCACTTCTAATTCACTTTATTCACATTTGATGAAATTTCTGATAAATTTGTATATGCTTAGAAGGTATTAAAATGTTTACATGTATATTACATTGCATTTCATAAAAAATCTTATCTAAATTTAATTAATGTAAGTAAATAAACTTCTGCTTCAAAAATAAAAACTGCTGTAATGCTAATCTTAGGTGGAAGTGAATAAATTTCTTAAAGATTTATTTAATAAGTGAAATCTTTACTAATTGATGTATTTTATTAAATGTGCTCTTAATTTGATAAATTGAATGCTATATATATATATATATATATATATATATATATAATATAAGTTTTAAAAACACATGTCATTTAATTAAGTATATAAATTAGTAAATTAGTTAAGTATAAAAACGATTAATAAAGTCAAATAATTTTTGCATTTGATTTTTAGTTTTTGGCATTATAATAAAATGCATTATGGGGTTTTATTTTTTATGATGAACCTTAAAGTTTTCTTTATCTTTTAGTAATTCATGTTATTCAGTTATTGCTGGGTAATCATGTCTAATAGCAAAAGAGCAAAATAGATGGCTCCAGAAAGCATTATTACTAGTTTTCTAATTACATTTGCAGATTTGTGATGGATTCAAAGTGAATTTATATCAAACAACTGTTCTATTGTTAAAAATGAAATGTGAATAGTTAATTGTATTTAAACTGAAATTAACTGTTATCATAATATCATGTTATACCATTGTGCACCTCAGTGATTTCTGTTTTAATAAATACAGGTCTTGTCATTGAAAATCAATTTCCATATCAGCATTTATTATATAATTTTTATTCCCAACTTCATTGCTACATGCATGTTTCACTTTTTTTTTTCTTTTCTATTTTTTCAACATATTAATTTTGAATTATAAAATTCTGTAAAAGCATAAAAGTGTTTCTTCTAACTCATCTTTATATCCTATTTAACTTCTCTCTCTCTCTTTATATATATATATATATATATATATATATATATATATATATATATAATATCATGGCCTTATTCTTGTTAATTAAATTTACTGTATTGTATGTTTTATTTTATGATATTCATTCAATGTAATTTTTATCAATGTAACTTTAAAATTTAAAAAAAATTCCATAAATGTCCTGCTTTAAAAGTATATTGTTCAACATAATATTTTTATTCATGATAAAAAAAAAACTGTTGTTTAGTATTTAGAATGTTTCTGTTGAATAAAATTGATTTCATCATTTACATTGACATTTTTGTCATACTGTGTTTATATTTTTTCTAAGTGTCCAGAAAAATAAATATTGATAAATAGTTTTTTGAATTAGTGAATACATTGAAAATCCATTTGATCAAATTTTTTCAAATAATTATCATATATATTTTAAATTTGTAATGTGTAAATAAAAAAATATGAAACTGTAATTTTGTTTGTTTTCCTTTAATGATCGCTACAAATTAAAATGAAATAAGTTGCATAGATTAAAAAAAAGGTATCTATACCTTTTATATTTCATAATTTGAAATTGTAAACATAATTTATTCAATATATACTAATTTGAATTTCATGTTCTTTCCTCTTAGCAAACTGAAAACATCAAATTCTCAATATTAATAAAAATCATTACATAAGAAAAAAATGTAATAATTTTATTAGTAAGTTTTAAAATATTAACTTATCTAAGAGTAATAATTTATTTTTAAAAAGAACCATATTTATAAGATTCAACATTCAATAATATTTAAATAATATGTCAAAAAAGAACATATGTAATTTTTCAAAAACACTGCCATAGTCATTTGTCAAAATGTATCCTTTGGATAAAAAAAGGGGGTAGAGAAGGATATGGAAAAGGAAAGAATAAAGCAGCACCAAACGAATTAAAAAGCGATGTTAATTAATTATTGAAAAACCATAATTCCGTTGAAAATACTAATTAAAATTTTAATATAAGAAATAAAATTATATAACTACGAAAATTTGGAGAAAATAATTCAAAATAATATCTTTAAAAAAATCAGAAGTTTTTAATAATTGATCGGCTAGCGTAACATTTACTAAACAATGGTTTCATCAACGTTATCGGCTGACATCCCGACATGCGCAGAACAGGTGAAAATTGAACAGAAACGGTTTGTTTGGTACTTGACACGTGACCGTGAATTGACCCCGTTAGATGGCGAGAAATGGTAACCGTAACTGTTCCGCGGAAGTATTCATTTTTTCCGAAATCTTTATTGGCGACTTGGCATTGTTGGCGCAGCTGGGTGCACACTAAAATTTACTTTTACCATAATTTATTCCAACTATAAATCTTAAATGAAATTTCCAATAGTTTTATTTACAACATCAGTTAAATTGATTGAACATTGATTATATATATATATATATATATATACTGGAGAACAAACCTTCATTTCCTTACAATAATTGTCTTATTTTAGCCATATAAAATAAAGTTTTATTCCTTAAAAAATCAACTCTTTCAAAATAAAAAAGAGTTATGAATAAATTTAAACTTACAGTTATTTCAAAGTTAAGAAACAGAAGTTCAATTTAAACAAAATCTTCTTTCAAAAGTCACAAAAAAGAGATTGTTTTTCCTAAATGCGGATACCGAGAGAATAGTCGATCAAGCGATGTTAACGGACTTGTATTTTCTGAATTGGAATCAGTTTTTCTGCGCATGCTCAGATTTAACTGGGGAAAACGAGTAATATTCATCCTGTTGTTTATTAAGAAATCGAAAATATAAATAAGCATTCTAGTTACTGAATAGAGCGCAGAACCATCTAAGCAAAATGCATTACGAAAGGGAACAGGAAAACTGGAGCAGCTACATTGAAAGCTTAGACCCTGTCGAGGGCTCACTTTGGAAGTTAGTTAAAAAATATAAAAATAACAAATTTAGAATCCCCCCACTCCATTCGGAATACACCATAGCCTACAAAGACAAGGCAGAAATCTTAGCAGATAGCTTGATGAACCAATTCAAAAATAATAACCTCTCCCACCCACCTACTGAATACAGTGTCCAAAAGAAGATTGAAAAATTCGCTAAGAAAAAAGTAAAAACAAAATTAACCCCCTGCTCTCCGGCAGAAATAGCGGAAGCAATCAGAAAGCTGAACAAGAGAAAAAGCCCATGATTTGACAATATCAGCAATAATATACTAAAAAATCTGCCAGTTAAAAGCATTTTCAAAATAATCAACTTAGTAAACAGTATGTTCACATTTGGATACTTCCCGCAAGGTTGGAAACAAGCAGTTATAGTACCAATACACAAGCCAGGAAAAAATCCAAGTAACCCTGAGAATTATAGACCAATCAGCCTATTGTCTTCCCTCATCAAGGTGGTAGAGGGGATAATACTAAATAGATTAGAGGAGGCAACAGAAGGGAAACTAATACCCTACCAATTTGGCTTCAGAAAAGGTCTATCTACAGTCCAACAATTGACCAAGGTAACTGAAATTGTGCGAGAATGTTTTAACAACTCGGGAGAAACTGCTGCAGTATTCCTGGATATTGCCAAAGCTTTCGACAGGGTGTGGATCGACGGCCTGATATACAAATAATTAAAAAAGTTAAAATACAAACTTACAAAAAAAAGTTAATTACAAAATTAAAAGAAACAATTGTGATAAAAGTCAATAACAAAATTTAAAATAAATGAAAATTCATTCATCCAAAATAAATAGTTCAATATTATGTTGGAATATCTAAAATAATTATTTATACTAACATTCAAGTAATACAATATTCTACATGAATTAATCAATTAATATTACAAGGTATGAAAAATTGTTTTAAAAACCGTAACTTTTCATTACATTTTTTTAAAAAAAAAGTTTAAGATATTATGTAAAAGTTGCATTCATTTATAATTAAAGATTGTGTATAACTAATCATATTTAAAAATAATAATAAATATTAATTGTTTTATATATAATCTGATGATTAATACATGAATAAAAATTACATTTTCTAAATCTATATGAACATGCAATTCATATTGTATATGAACTGCACTATATCTAACTTTTTTACATAATATTTTAGAACAAAATATAAATTTAATTTTCTACAATCTATAGTCATGATATATATTATTAAAAATTAAGTTTTATTATTCATTAGATGATTTTAAACTTTTTTTATAAGAGCATAATAACAATAAATCACTTAAGTACTTTGTAAGGTTTTGGTGATAATTATTAAAAATTTCTAAAAAAATTATCTTTTACACTACAGTGGTACTTGAATAAGTTCTTCTATACTGGTATTAGACGCTTCTCTAACTGTTAAAAACTGATTTTCTTGAAAATGTTTAGTACAGACCTACATATATGAAACAAATATTTGCCCTGAGTCAGATTTTAAAAAATATGTAATTATAATCAAAAAGATCTAGAAACAAAATATTTTAAATATTAAGAACAAATAAAAAAAGACAATGAGAAGTAAGAATAAAACAAATGAATATTTTATTTAGCTCAAGCTAACAATACCAAAGTAATTGGAAACATAAGCAACTAAATGTAGAGTAAATAAAAATGACAGAAGGTAAATGGAAGTTATACATAATTTTAAATGTTTCGCAGTTCAAAAGAATTATTTAACTAAAAACTGTACAAAAAAAATCAAACTTTCCTTACTATATTTAGTTGGCACGAAATTGTTCCGCCTTTATTGCAGAGATCCATGCTCTTCTAGTGTTTTCATCGCTTGGAAACGAAAATACACGAAAAATGGGGTTATTTTTGTGTAATTACTTTTACAATTGGGAACACGACACGCACTAGGCATCTTTATTACGATAAATTAAGAGTAATATGAAAATAAGATCAAAAAACTTTTAAACAAAGCCAATAACACATTACCCGTACTTCACTACGACAACGGCTACCGTAACAAACAGCACCCTTTAACACCACTTGCCTTCAGAATTTTCTAGAAAATTAATCCAACCTCATGACGTCACGGGTTGAAAGCGTTGGGAGTTGAGAGGCCTTATATTATGAAGGTCGTGGTTCGCTTCTATTTCGAAGCGCCTATATCAGATGATCGGAATTAGTGCATCTTAAGGCTGACTGGATGCTCATATGATTTCACTAGAAGTTCGGTAACCATAGAAAGTTGGCAAGCTGTCCGTACTGGCTAACAAAAAGAAAGGGTAGCCATTGACCATTTCTGTCCATCTCTTGTATGCATTTAATGTAAAATAAATTACACATTCAACTTATGTGATGCTCAGTTCTCCAAAAAATAATATTTAAATGCTCATTTGTCCCGCGCCCGTCAACAATCTGCTGAAGAACTATCTAAAAACATTTCGTGTATTTATTGACAGAAGAAATTTTCTTTAAAAAACAAATTGTCCAAACACCTAGTTATTAGTCATAACATTCATAATGCCAGTTCAGGGCCAACACTAAAGTTGCACTAAAACATACTATTTTCCATTTTAGACTATATTTGTAGTACCCACACCTGTGGAAACTGTGTCAAAAAAACAACAACCCATTCTTTTAAAAGAAGTATTTTGAATAAATAAAGGAAGTTTTGGCCACTTATATATTTAAACTTGTATGCATCTTGAAGAGAATAATTTTAATTGCTTCGTTTTATTTATGTATAAAGAAGAATTGTTTATTATGTCAATAAAGTATATGTATAGTAGTTTCTATATATTTTTAATTTGATATTTTGTAATATTGTCTTCATAATTTGGTTTTTAAATTAAGAAAGCACGTTTGTATCCTTAGACTTATTTCCATTTTTAAAAATAAACATTAAATATTTTTCTTATGCTTGTTCAGCAAAAAATAACTACCCTAAACTTGTTCATTGCAAATTTATGAAATTAGCAGAGTCAAAATTGTATAGTTAAGAATTCATCTTTTTTAATGCCTTGTATGAAAAGAGAAAATTATGTTTAAAAAAATCAACTTTGTGATTTTGGTAAATCTCTATGTTTTACACTTTTCGGTATCTATCGCATTTTCTGAATTATGTCTATATGGGAACACAATTACTCAAATGCTGAATGAATTATAGAGTTCAGATTTGATATGTGGTTTCAATACAAAAATTATAGATTTCTAAAAAAAAGGTTTATTTATCATTTTAGTTTTTACTGAAAGCAAAATTTTCAAGGAATCAAATTCATTAGCTTTAAAAACCCCCATAAGAATCTTAACTGGTCTTAAAAAATGATATTCATAATGCCTAATCATTAGTGTTTAGTAACTAATTGAAATTTGGTCATAACAATACATATTATAAAAAAATGTTGCAACAATAATGAAAAAAGATATTAGCCTTGTTTGTACCTCCTGCCACTTTCTGTTTCAAAGCAATAATATATCCTACTAAAAAAATACTTCATTTTTCTAGTCCTACTCATACAGCGTAGACGTGCTTCTACTTACTTTGTAATTGTCGATCATTTATTATTTGTGTTAATAGAAATAAATTTATTTTTTATAATTAGTATGTGCTAAGTCCATTATTTTCGAATTGTTCCCTATCGACGAATTTATTACTTGCAGGCATACCTCCAGAATTAGGCCGACCGCCAGCATACCATAAAATTGGTCCTTCCACGAACCGGAGAGATAACGTTATAAAATGTCTCTCTCGGCTTTAAATAGTCAAAGAAGCGCATTTAAAATTAAAATCAATAGGATAAAAACCTTCATTAAGATGTTCCAACCTTCAGATGATTCCAAAAAGGATACTATACAACTTAGCAATATGCTAACATCAATTAACGATATTCTACAAGGACTCAATCAAATAAAATGGGAATTATGTGCTCTACCTGATGATGTGATTTAAAAGATTCTTTAGAGCTTTCTCTTAATTGGAAGATGATGCTCCAGAAATGAAGATAAGTCTTCTTGTATTTCTTTCCAAATACGAAAATGAAAACGAAACTTTTTGCATTATTCCAAAAGCAAATATTAAAATACTTGACTTACCTTTGCCTACATTCAGTGGCAAATTTCAAGAATTTGTTCTCTTCAAATCTCAGTTTATGAATGTTATAGGAAACAACCCATCATTGGATGAGACAAAAACTCATATATCTGAAAAGTTCTTTAAAAAACGAAACAGCATTAATTCAAAGCGATCAAGATACTTTTGATTCTCTGTTGAATGATTTAGAAAATAGATATCAAAATAAACGAGCGTTAGTTGATATACACATATTCGAAGTATTTTTGATTAATAAATTTCATAATGAAAATCCTACTCAAATTAGATCATTAATCTATTCTGTTAGAAATCATATAGTATCTTTTAATTAATCATATACTTTTAATTTGAATCTAATCCTTTATCTGATGCTATAATATTGCATGTATTAAATAATAAAATTGATAAGGAATCTCAAAGATTATTCCAATTAACTACTCAAGTTCCCAGCTTAGAAAAACTCATTTTATTTTTGGAATTAAGATGTATGCAGCTAGAATCTGTTATTAAATCAGATTTCTCGACTTGAAATAACCCAACAAAAGGTCAAATGACTTCCGTTTTCAGTAGGAATAATAATTATTCTATGTTCACCAGAAGAAGGCACTTCGGTCCACCTTCTTGGAAGTAGAGTTCATTTCAATGCGGGGAAGACGTGTAAACTCCCCCACTCTTGTTAATGAGACAACCCTAAATGCGCGCCAAACGGCGAATGTTTACTCTTTATCACTTACTTTATTTTATCGTCTGCTGTTGTACTTTTCGTTCTTCTAGCTAGTTATTAATAAATAATATATATTTAGTTTCAAAAACTGCTTTTTTCAAAACTAACAACTGCAAAATGTCTTTAAAAGGGCGAACTATTCACTCGAAAGAGAGAAATATAATAAATAATGATACTAAATTTTGTGAAGGTGAATCTAGAGCTGGAACACTTTTGTTTCCCCTTTCCCAAGCCCAAAAACGTGCTGATTCAGCGACTGATGTTTCACTTAGAACATTTAAGCGAATTAAAAATGAATATATTTCTACAAATGGACATTTATCTACGCCAGGGAAACATCGAAGCGTCCTGAGACTCGAAATGCAATATTGGACAATTTTGATTTGGTGTTCTTCGAAATATTGTGAATGAGTTTTATGCAAACAACAAAATTCCATCTTTATCTCGATTGCTTCCCGTGGTGAAGGAAAGAATAAATTTTCCTTGGAAAAGAGGAACTCTATGGGAATACCTCCACATTGCAGGTTTTCAGTACAAATGTTGCAGAAATCAGACAGATCTTAATTGAAAGATCGCACATTGTAGTCTGGAGATTTCGTTTTCTTAGGGAAATGAAAAAATTCCGAAAAGAAACGAGGAACATAGTTTATATAGATGAAACGTGGTTGGACAGCAATCTTTCATTCGAGAAATGTTGGAGAGATGAAAAAGTTGGCTCTGCCATCAAAGATAGCTCAGGTCATCGTCTGATTGTGGTTAATGCTGTATCAGAATCTGGTTTCGTTCCAAATGCCGGATTAATATTTAAAGCTTTATCTGCAACTGGAGATTACCACGGGGAGATGAACTCTGATAATTTTAAAAAATGTATAGTTGAGAAGCTGCTACCTAATATTCCAAGGAATTCGGTAATAGTTATGGATAATGCAGCTTATCATACAAAAGTGATGGATCCCGTATCCACAAAAAGCTCAAAAAAGGATAAAATGTGTGCCTGGTTGGAAAAAAAGCAAATCCCGTATTATAAAAAAATGCGAAAAGTTCAGTAACTTGAACTGATTGCTGCAAATGCAAGAGGCGAAAAAAATATTTCATTGACAAAATTCTAAAAGAACATGGACATGATGTTTTGAGACTTCCCCCATACCACTGTGACTTAAACCCAACAGAATTAATTTGGGCGGATGTTAAATGTTACGTGCGAGTGAGAAATGCCACTGCCGACATGAGTTTTCAACGTCTTGAAAGTCTTGCTTCAGAAGCCATGATAAATATTGGAAATATAAGATGGGAAAAACATTGCACACATATCGAGAACATTGAAAAAAAGTATTGGGAAACTGACGGCATTGTCGAAGAAGTCGTGGAAAACATTTCTTTCAACATCAATTCGGATTCTGATACCGAGAGCAATTTTAGTGATGATGACACTGATGATAGTTATGACGATGAACATTAATTCTAATTCCTACAGTTTTCATTTCCTTTGTCAAGAATGTCTTGGTTATTTTTAATTAGAAACATTTGAATAAAATTTAATCAGTTCAAGCAGTATGAATAAATGCCTAGCTGATGTTTTATTTATTAGCAAGTTCTAATAAATACAAGTTCTAATATTACAAAGGTAATGAAATTTTTTAAATACTATTTTTATTCATGAAATAATTTAAATCAGGATTCTTCATTATAACTAGATTCTGAATTATGTCTCATTCCAAAAAATAATAACCGTAACTTATTTATCAAATTTAAGAAAAATATATTTTAAACCAAATTTATATTTTTTCCAACTTTTAATAAATTTTATAAATGGAAAGTGCAACTTCAGCAACAAAATTTCAGTGTTAACAATACTAAGTATTGTATATTATTTTAAAATTTGAACTATCTATTTTTAATAGTGCACAGATTAAACATGAAATAATAAATTCTTTTATAAAATATAGTAGCATTGATAAAATTGATGTCTATCTCTTTTTAGAAATTTTCCTTGATAATTTCGTATGCAGTAATGAAAAAAATTTTGAAATATTTTCCAATTTTAAAAGGAGTGGTTAGTGTTATTGCTATTTACATTACAGACAGCATATGCCAAGCTAATATAAAATAAATATCCTTATAGCTATATTTTATTTATTTATTTTGATCAGCTGAAAACATAAATATTTTATTCAGCATTGTTTTCAGCTAGAAAAAGACAACAAATTAAGGGTAAAATCGCTTAAAAGATGTACATTTTGTTTGGTATGTTGAATGTCAGTCAATTACTCATGGAATTTGTCAATTGTCTCACTGAAATGATAATATAAAAAAGGGTAAAAGCTAACGATCGCCAATTGGCAACCTTTCTTGACACTGATCACTTTCTCCTTCCGAAATCATCGAAATAGTATCGTCTGATCCCACGTGACGAGAGCGGAGCCAAGTGCCAACTTCTAGTAAACGAACAATAGTCCCCATTTAAATCTCTTATCCCAAAACAAGCAAAATGAAAAATGCGTCATGAATAAATGTAAATTTTATCATCCCTTATATAAATGTAATAAATTTAAAAATCTTTCAATTCCTGAAAGAAAGGAAATTGTTAAATTAAACCATTTATGTAATCACTTTCTGCCAACATATCATTTTAATAATTGCCCCAGTATTTTTTTATAACTCTATATAAAGTGCAAAAATAAAAATATTAACACAATGCATAATACTTTACTATGTGAAGACAAATATATTACTAATCAAAAAATAACTTCTCCTGTAGTGAGTGAAGCGTCTCAGTCATCACTGACCTTGGCGTTCAAAAGCGATTCTATTAGGAAAGGATTGCTTAATACTGCTGATTTTTATTTATGGTCCAAAAGGGGAAATAAATATTCGATGCGTTTTTGATTCAGCTTCAGAAAATATTTATTTAACTTTGAAGCAACAGATAGGATTAAATAAAATAAAAGCCAACTCCATGGTACAAGGTCTAAATAATTCTCTTTCGAGAATTAATCATTTTGAGAAGGCAGCTATTTCGAACTTTGATGACACATTTCACTTGAAGATTGACTTTTTCCTCACTCCAGTGATAATAAAAATACATCCTTCAAAAACGTTAAGTATTTCGGAATTTACTGTTCCTCCAAGTTGTATTCTTGAGGATAAAAGGGCCGCGGTGGCCTGGTGGTAAGGTCTCGGCTTGTGAGCCGTAGGGTTTCAGGTTCGAGACTCGATTCCACCGAAGAACCGTCGTGTAAGGGGGTCTGTTGCACGTTAAATCCGTCATGCCAAACGTCCTCCCGCTGGTGTGGTGCGGTGTGGAGAGGGGGGTGCCAGCTCAGGTGTCGTCCTCGTCATCTGACCATGGTTCAAAATTACGAGGTCCGTCCCAAAATAGCCCTAGTGTTGCTTTACAACGGGACGTTAATATAACTAAACTAAACTAAACTAATCTTGAGGATAAAAATTTTAATCAACTTTTCTTGTTTGTTATGATGTGAACTCTTTTTTGATATTTTCGGTCCAAACAAATAAAATTGCCTAACTGTAAACTTTAGATTAGTAGAATCTACATTTGGATTTATGCAGGTTTTACACTCGGACATTTATAACACGGCAAGTAGGCAGCTCATGCGTAGAAAGGCAGAAAAAGGCTATTAGATCGATGGCAAGAAATTGTCAAGACAGGACAACTACAAGCTGCTGTATTGTATTTTTTCTTACTGCGCATGCGTTTGTAGAATTTGGCAGGGTTTTTTTTGGGGGGGGGGGGCGTAAAAACATTAATCCCTTATTTTAGATCAATTCCGATATTTTTGCTCTTTGTTTTTTCAGATGTGAGGTTATGCTTTTTTAACAATTTTGTTTGCCATTTCCTTTCTACTTTTTTCCAAATTTAGGTTTGCTGACCTCTTTTTTTTTATTTTATTTTATCATGATTTTTTGTGTGTAAATATCCATCATTTTAAAACGATGCGCAGTGAAAAAGAAAAATTCAAGGATTCCAAAACGGCAATTTATAGCCAAGCATGGAATGCCTGGCGATAAATTGTCATTTTGGCACCCTTGAATTTTTCGTATTTAGTGTCAGTTCAACTATCTCCTTTCTTTCTTTTGCGAAAATCGTAGCCTTTTGATCTAATATTGTTAATTTTCTTTTTTATGATGGCACCTCCAACTATTCGCAGATCTTTAATCTTTTGTGAGGTGAAAATGGCTAAAAAAATCAATTTTAATTGCAAACAGCATGGTGAACATGGGTGAAAAAATGGATATCTGAAAGAAATGAATGTGGAGCTTCAAATCTTCTCTTGAGGAATTAACCGGGATAAAGTGGAGAATAGTGTGCCCCTGAATTTGTCGCCAATATGGAAACCCATCGGAACACTCTTCTAGCAACACTAATGCTGTTTTGTTTACTACATTTTGCAATGGTTGAGTTGTACATTAACTACAACTATATTATGAAAAATGTTAAATTAAAAATATTAAAAAAAATTCGATTGAATATTTTAATTTTGTTCTTCATTATAATTAAAAGTTTTATTAAATAAAGAAAGTTGAGCTTATAATTAAAAGTTATTTTCTTCTTTCTTTTTTTTTAATGTGAATACGAACAGAAAATATTTATTCTTTTGCAATTTTTAACTGTCAGTATGCGCTTTAAAAAATCGTCTGAATTCTTAATTTACGAAATCGTTTGCATTCTTACTTTAAAAGACAACTGCAATGGAATTTTTCCAGTTTTCGTAATTCTTTTGCTGTTCTAACGGTTGGTTCCCTTGATAATTTGTTATGTCGGTAATTTGTGCAGGAATGGATGTCGGGTAAATGAGATGGAAGACAGTATTGCGAACCTGCAGAATGGATGAAGGTTGAGTGAAATATCTACATA
>JAPMOR010020025.1:0-36364 GCA_026543865.1 Argiope aurantia
CGTGAACACTATGAGTGTGCAGATTTTTATATTCACTCATGAGAATTATTTGCCACGTATTATAGTAATAAAAACCACTTGTGTACTTGCGTATTAATTGCACGCCATTGACAAACAATAATCATGAAATATCGATCAGAGTGAATCTATAGTTTTTATTGAATATACTTGCGATCATTGCCCATTAATCCCTGGAAAAATACCAGAAAATCGAGTATTTTCAACTTTTTTTCATATCAACCAAAACCAAAATTTAATTCAGAAATATAGTTGTAATCACAATTCATTCCTTTAAATCAATTCGTTTTTGTATTATCGTGTTTACATACATGAGGAAATACAGACCGAAAGATGGTCAAACGCTTGACGGTTTTGGTTCCAAATATGATGGGTTTCTATATTTTAGACGTTAAATCTGTATAATGCATGTTATCATCCATTTCTTAAATTTTAATGAGATAACAATAAAATCGCATGTTATGTTATCGCATTAACATATTCGGAAGATTTCATTGGAATGGATTTCGTTCAAAATTCTATAAATTTTATGGAAAGACAATATATTCAGAATTCCGCCTGTATGTTTTGAAGTTATTGTGTTCACAGACATGGAGGCAGAATTTCAAAAATGACTTTTCAATGAAGTCCGAAACAAGGGGTTTGGTTAAAATCTCGAGTTCAAATATTTTGACGATTATATTTTCTTCTTATTCACTTCTTATATGAGAAAATAATGAAGCACAAAAGCAGCATTTAAAACATTTTTATTTAGATATTTCTACAATTCTTGTACACATCAAAGTTTAAAAAAAAAGGTTAAAATTACAAATAAGTTATTTTTACAGGTTCCAACAATACATAAAACACAAAAGAAAAACTAACTAATGCACACAAATGATTTAAAATGATTAAATACAGTAAAGTTGAATCTAAATATAAATTATGAATACAATTATATGAAGGATCAATCAGGAATACGACACAAAATTCATTTTGTGATATTTTTTTTCTTCGAATGTTTGAATTCGTCTGCGAACTCATTTTCCTTTATAAAGATCATTTTAAAATAAATAGTGGAGACTTAAGAATATCGTATATAAAACTATTATAAGAATGATTAATAAAAGACATTGATGGATTCAATTCATTTTCACATGATTTACGTAATGTGTCAAGCGGTAATCCAAAGTCTGAATCTAATATATATTATATAATTGTTGGTCATAACTAAAGGCAATTCTTGTTTATTGAAATAATTTATTTTCTTCGGTAGTGTAATTCTATTTCTTTTAATCGAAATTTAATTAAGTTTTTGCTGTTTTTTTATTAAATTTTGTGTAATTCATTTAAAGTCGTTTTCTGTTTAGATTTAGGTTGAAGTTGTCAGATTAACCCTAATTTAAATATTTTGGTGGTTTTTCAATTTATAATTTTGCTAATTTAATTTTTTATTTTATTGAAATTGGTTTATAAGTATTTTCATTAATGCGTTTGGAAAAAAAACTTTTTTAAATTTTAAGTTTAACATAAGCTTAAAAGAATTAAATTTTCCATTATCCATGTTTTTAATAACTAAAATTTGTATAGTGGAACTCTAATATACGTTTTCTTTTACAATTATCTTTTTTCTTTTACAGTATAACAGCCAAAAATCTAAACAATAATTCATTTTCAATACGTTTGTCTTAACTCGCTTTTTGTTCTATATGTTCAGTGAGAACCTTGCAGTCAATATTGAAAGAACTTCTCGATTTTAAGTCCCATTTCATCTTATTATCATTTAATAATTTGCTCTATCTTTGGTATATTTTTAAAAATTATAAATTATTTTTTTCTATAAATCGATATATAAGAAGCAGTCCATTGTTCACAGCGTATTGTTCCTTTAAGTAGTAAAATTGTGAAGAGTAAATCCTTTGAGTAGTAGAAGTGATAGCCATGGTTTTCTGAATCGAATAATAAATTAAATGGCAGAGACATGAACTTTGTATCATGTAGTTAGCTGCATATTTGAATGATATACTTTCTTCTTAGTCATGTGACATAAATTGACTCCATTAAACCACCATAAAGATATTTTTTTGACAAGAAATGCTAAAAAGAATGCTATAAATTGTAATGATAACTGTACCAAAGGGATTTTATAAAGGATCTTAGGATTTTAAAAAAAATTCAGTCTCCACAAATTAATGAGCCATTAATTTGTGGAGACTTATTTAAAAAAATCCTAAGTAATTTTAAAAGGAAAGTAATCTATATAATGAAGCATGAGAATGAGAATAGATATTTGAAAAACAGAAAGAAAAGAATCAATGACAGAAAGAAAGAAATTAACAGATTCTATTGATCTATTACAGATAATCAGAAAGCTTTTAGATATTTAAATTCTGCGGTAAACAATGTCCAAAGAATAATATCATTTTATTCAATAATAGATTTAGCTTTCCTAATAAATATTATGTTGCGCAATTGGAAATTCAATGAAGCAAGCATTGGACGTTGTCAGGGAGAAAGCCATTTTAAAATGAGAAATCAGTAAACATTATTAGTATATTTTACACATCAGAACACACAGAAAATGCAATATGAAAATATTAATATTTGTCATTAAAATTGATAAAATATTATATCAGAAAAGTGCAAGTTATATTGATAATTGAACACCGATAATATTCATTGTCGATGTTTAGTATTACATTAAAAAACTATTAAATAAATGGTGACAGTAAAATATATTTTACTGACATGATTATTTTTCAATAAAATCTCCCCTCTCCCCAAAAAAGAATTTGAGAACAGTCATATTAAACAATAAAATGGAGTTAAAATTAAGCTCCAATGATACATGGCAAATTTTCCTTGATAATCATTTTTTTGAGTTCTCTGAACATTCTACAAAGAGGAAAAAAAGAGATAATCTTGCAAACGTAAGATCATCTCTTTTTTTTACATCGTAACATGTCAAGTACGCTAATCACATGACTATAACATCTTGTAAAATTGCTCTATCATTGTATGACAATTTATAGACTGAAATCAAAAAGAAATATTAAGGTTATTAGACAAAAATAAACAATTAAAATCTACAAATTCTTCTATGTTACACAAACGATATTTTTCTTAATATCATTATTTTTCTTCAACAGTGCAAAGCCATCTAATAAATACATTTTTTTTTAAAAATTAAATGACAACAGACGATTACTGTGAATTCTATTTAATTTTTTTTTTTTTTTTGCCATTTGCAGTGTCATTAAATAAATATTTACACGAATTCAAGCGAATAGATGATATCGAATGAGTGCAAATGTCATTAAGTTCTTTTACAAATATTTTACAGTTTCGGCATATTTCTTATCATTTTAATTCTATATATTACAAATCTTTGTGGAAGAGAAAACCGTTTTTATTAATAATAAGATTCTAATATTAAACTTCGCAAAATAAATGTAAGTAGAAATGGTGTGGAAATCCAAGGGTGGACGGAGACGAGGACAATGAATGGCAAGGACAAAATTAATCCATTTATATATACACATATCCAATAATGATGATCATAATAGGGAAAGCACATTAGTTCCTTTATAAGGGACATTTAAAACACGATGAATACATTTCCCAGCTGCGCAGGTGATGAAATTCTACAAGTATTGTTCAAATGGCTCTGATAATGTAATTATCACAGTAAAATGGTCCACGACCGGGCAAAACACTGATGTTTAGATATCATTGATGAAGAGATAAAAACGGGAATCGCCCACAAAATATGGATTGAAATAGACTTTAATGTACCCTTTCATGTCGCTGAGGATACCAGTATTCCCATGGTGCCAAAAATATAAAGATGGTTGACAAGGTAAACAATATTGTCCGTAAGATTGCTAGAAGAATAACTCTGCTCTTTTGTTTTGGTTACTATATTGGCGAAAAACTCAAGGGGGACATTAAAGTAGATATCAATCCTAGTGTTTAACACAAGATATATAATAGATATGAATCATGTGAAATGATTTTAAGCGATAAATTCTATGAAGAAATAATCTTGAAATAGATATCATTTTGGGAAAATAGAAAAGTTGAAGCCTTTTTTTTACCTCCTTTTCTAAGCACTTTTTTTAAAAACGTTTTCAAGAGATTATGATAATTTATTCATTTCTGGCAAGTGCTAATATCAAAGCATTTTTCGATTGATTTGAGATTCAATATATCAATCAACTAATAAGAATTAAAAAACAAACTTCATTTTGTGGTGATTTTTTGGATAACAATTAAAAAAAAAACTTTATTTCGTGGTAATTTTTCGCATCCTTCATTCTATCAGAAAAGAATGCTAAGAAATTTATAAGAACTATTTAACGTCTTTTTCATTCATATACAAAACCATCATTAAAATTCTTTCATTAAACAGAACTCACTAATTCCATCTTATTTTGGAAAAATACTGCATTTGAAAATATCTATGAGTTTTCAAAAGTTAATAATCTACAAGTCGAAGTAATAAACAAGAGAGTGAAAATTGTTTGTTAAGCCTTTTATTTATTTACGATTTTTCTAATTGTAAACGAAAATTAAGTAAGTGGTTTTTGATTAAATATTTTCTTATAATATGTTAAAAGAACGCGGGGTATGGAAATTTATTCTGAATGAATTTTTTTAAACTACTACCCTTTTCTAAAAGAATGTTAACGTTTAGAGGTAAATTGCTAGCCATTGATGAACATTTCAAATCAGAAATAATATATTTGAAAAACTTTTGCCAAAATTCAATTCTTTCAATTTCGGAACTAACTAAATAATTATTGAGGCAAAATTAAATTTCTAAATTCTATATACTTAAAAATTTCGAAGTTTTTCAACAAGTTGCTGAGATGAAAGGTTGATCGCAAACAAATATGAAAATAAATGCCCATTGAGAATGTGTAGTCCGCTCACATAGAAGAAAAAAAAAGTAATAAGCTAAGGCAGATGAATGTCTTAAAGTATTCCTTTCGAGGAAACAAATTGTCAATTATTAACAATACAATAGATATAAGGTCTAGATAAATTCACCGAAACTATAATACAGTTCACTAATTAAAAGTAGGAAATGTGCATTATTCTTCTCAGTGATTATATAAGCACTCAGGTGCTCCTCATTTAACCACCTATCCGAATTTTAGGTAGATTCTTATAGGAAGACTGCACTTTGTTTCTCATAATAAAACTTCGGGAAAATTGCTTCAGTTCTTCATTGATCATGATCTCTAAAACTCAAAACCACTTTTTGTTCAAACGTTTATAGTATATGTATGCGTATAAATTTTTACCTGTGTTATCTTATAAACAGGATAAATAGAGTAATTTCGTTTGGATTTTAATTGGCTTGGAATACGTTGTTAGAAATGTAAAAATCTCGGACGAGTTCATAAATGGCCAAAGCTCAAAGCAGATGGAAATGGCGGGGGGTTGAAATTTTCACTTCGATATAACTTTCTTAATATTGAAGATTGAAAAATAAATCCAATTAGCTAAATTAGCGCCTCATTAAGGCGAACAACTTTTGCATTTAAAGTTTTTCGATAAATGCAATGTATTAGAAGTCAGGAGCTGAAAAGTGATTTTCAAGACCTACTTTTGAATGTTTCTAACCTCAACAATTTGTGTTGTCAGGCAGTAACATAGATGTAAAGAAATCTACCTTTGCCTTCCAGCTTGGCGAGGGGATTTTTTTGCTCGTTATGCTGAGAGTAACTTTGCGATTTTCATGGTTATTGATTATTATTTTATCACTGTGGTCATTAAGCAGCCAGATAAGAAACTTCCACATATTAAACTTTACTATTTGGGTTTTTATTATTTCTATTCAAGATATTCTGTCTATTATTTATGATGCAATTATTATTTAAACTCTCATAATGCAACCAAATTTAAAAACTGAAACTTATTTTCATTATCTTTTAAATAAATACTAGAACGTTAAATACAAGTGTAGATCAGGTCGTGTGAAAGAAATTCGATCGTTAACTGAGGAGTCCCTGAAATTAAAATATATATACTTAATCAGACTTGTCATATACTTAAATTATTACGGTATAATAAGGTATATCGTAACTGATTTTGTTATATAAATTAGAATTTATATCGTTGTGAAAATGAGTAAGAATTAAAAAGTGTATCGGAGAAAAAAATGATTGCTGCTGTACCATAAGCAATATCACTAATAATCTACCATTTGCAAAATCAGTGGGTGTACAGGTTTTAAATAAAAGTGAATGTAACATGATCATTGCTATTGCAGTCACTCGGCCATTTGGGACATATTCAATTCTATTTTCTTTTCTGTGAACGGACAACCTTTGGAAGAAAACAGCCACATCGATCACGTGCTCCCGCATCCCACTTCATCCGAGCCATCCTTGCAATCATCATTTCCGTTGCACCACAACGCGAGTCCGACACAACGTCCATTCTGGCACTGCTTCTGGGTCTGAAGGCAAGACTCGCTGCACCCCTCCGGCTCGTCTGACCCGTCCGGGCAGTCCGGATAGCGATCACAGAACAGAGACATCTGGATGCAGCGTCCGTCGTTGCACGTGAATTTGTTCTCCCCACAACCTGGAAAAACAAAATATTAAGTGCTTTTTTTTTGTATTGTAAATAAAGTGAAAAGAAAGGGAGATGTCTCCCTAAAAATCGCTCGCATACTCTCTAATCGATGTGTTATCCGCAGTTTCGTAGCTAAAGCGAATGGCGATTGGGATAAATATGATTTTTTTTTTCGCTTCCAGCCATCATTGTTGGTTTAAAGGCAAATGCCGCCAAGGACATAATATTATTTACCCCTCATCGTATTTAACTTGAAAAGCTGGCACAATCGCTATAACAACTATTACCATTTATTGAAATGACAAGAAAAGTTCAATTTCCTGTTTATTTTGTTTTGAAAAGACTAGAGAATGATCTGTTCTGAGGCTGAGGAATATAGAATTTTTTTCCCCCATTATTTGACGAAACTTCAGATCAGTCTGTCCCTTGTATCTCTTCAAAATAATATTTTGAATAAACTTGTATTCAATCAATTTTTCAACATATAAGTTACCCTAAATAATGGATTTGTTTTTTCTGATGGCACTTGTCATAGATAAGCCCGCTGAAAAGAGGTAGCGAACTTAAGCCGAAATTTTTGCCTCTCTTGTTTTTCGTGGCGCCATCTAGGGCCAAGAGTGCGACTTAGCTCCTTCATGCGTCGCAACCCTTTATAAGGGCGGATTTCATTCATGCATTTCATTCATTCAACCACAGATCGTAATTTAGATCTGCACCAGAGAACGATCACCTCTGATCCAGTACCTTCAGTGGTATTACTATCAACATGTATGACTTTGTGACCACGACAGATTTATACATGCGCCAGCCACCACCACAAACGGAGAGTCTTCGGCTGGCGGATTCTAACTCACAACCCAAGGGATGCGAATCCAAAGCCCTACCAACCAGACTATCCCGGCTATAAGGTTATATTCAATCAATTTTTCATCCTGGCAAAAACATATGAGTTATCCTAAATAATGGAAGGCATATGCTTAGATTTTGATAGCATTATATAACTGTTTGATTTTTTCATCAGTTCTATACCAGGTATGTATTGTAAAATTTCGCTATATGTGAGGAGGCGAGTTTGCATCATACTGTACACCTTCCTAGTGATTTACCTTTTTTCAAATCTTGTGGAGATATAATCTAAGGACTTTATTAAAAAATATAAAATTGAAGCACAATAAAATTAATTACCATGAAAATAAAGACAAACAATTAACAGTGATGAGTAAGCATCGATGGAATCAAAAGCAAAATTTTTAATTTTCTGTGTAGAAAAGGTCTCTATAATAGACTAATTAAATCTTGAAACGAAGAATATTTTAAAATTTTATGTTTTTTTAATGAATCAAAATGGAGGAAATTATGACAAAAATTAGCAGCAGTTATTTGTGGTAGTTACTAAAAATTTCCAATACAATATCATTCAGTTTTAAAATTTCGACTTCTCATTTATAAATCAGAAATTGTAGAGAAATAGGACATTTGACTTTAATCTTTTTCCTTAATTTACTTTAAGCTTGTCTTAACCGACAAATATCAATCAATGATCAAGTTCAGAATATTATTGTTATGCCTTACTCTTTGTGCAATTGACTTCGTCGCTGGCATCCCAGCAGTCAACATGACCATCACAACGTAACTTCTCAGGTAGGCATGGGGTGCTGTTTCCACAACGGAACATCCCTTCCCCACATTCTGAAAGATAAAAGAAAAAGTCCATGAAAACGCAGTCAGAAATTAATTTAAATAGCATTTGAAATTTGGGTGTAAAGTATTAAACTGTAAGCAATTAAGTATTTTTTTGATTTAGAGGTAAATTACAAGATAATTTATTCATTTTGTTGGGAGCTAATTTAAACCTGCAATGTATCTTTCAAGCAAATAAATAACTTAAGGAACTTAATACCCATTTTAATGAAACACAAATTTTAAAAGTTTTTAATTTTAGCTTTCATTCTTAAAAAAGTGAACAGGTAGGAGTGAATTTTATAGAAAATTATACTATATTTTTCATTCATAATAATTATATATATATTAATTAATTTTTCAAAGAAAAATTGCAGCAGGACTCAAAATATAATGGGAATTCATTGTATCATTAATATATAACTCAATATAAATACGAAAAGCGACTTCATGTTAGATATCTTTAATATGAGATTTTCTCTTTAATTTTTTTTATTTGTCCGAAAATGAAATGAAATAAAAGTTTGTTTGATAAGAAATTTAGGATGTTTATTGTTCTTTATACTTGTTTTATTCTTTCATTTTTTCTTTATACTTTTATTTTATTATTTTATTCTTTTCTTTTATTCTTTTCTTTATACTTTTTCTTTATTCTTTTATTTTATTATACTTTATTTATTAAGAAATTATTCATATTGCTCTATTTTTTTATATCAGAAATGTTAAAGACTTAGTTCCATTTATTTCTAATATTGACAACTTTTAATTAAATAATAATAATGTGAATAATCTGTTTACTTGTTATTATAAAAATAATAATAACAATTAAGCATGTTATTCTCATTATTTTTCATGTTTTATTTTTAATCCGTTAACCTGAATTTTTAAATCAGTTTTTTTTTTACACAGTCTGTATGGTTATTTGTTCAACACTTCCTTTTACACTAGAAAATGACTTAAAATTCGAAAGAAAATAACTTTGAAATATCTGGCAGTAATAATTATAGTCTTCAGCTTATTTTTTATTTATTTTATTAAATGCTATTCATTGACTTCAATAAAATATTCATTAAATTATCCTTTCTCCCTTTCATAGAAGAAGCGATCACAATAACAGTTTTATCAAATGTATTTATTTCAAGGTAATATTGTAACAGCCAACAAGGCCAGAGGAAGAAATCATAAAATGTAAATGTTTGAAATAATAGTTCTGAATATATTAAGGAAGTTCATATCACTCGTATCATCGAAAGCTTAGCGATATTTTACACTTAATGATACCAATTTGTTTTTAGAAACTGGAAGATTAAAGGCATTTTTTTTTCTTTAAGTTGAAGTAATTATTCGGTCTTGATTTTCGCTGACAAACAGCACCAGATGATTCCTAAATAATTTCAGGTTTGATGATTTAAAGAAGCAATTTATTTATATAGTAATTATTCAAAAAAAATTACAAAATAACGGGTGCAAAAATTTCTTTTCTGCAGGAAAGTAATATTTAAGATATGTAACAATTAAATAGCAAAAGGATCGTGAAAGAAATTTCTGCTAGTAATAAAGCAGATTATGGGTGAGAGTTTAGCACTCTACAGGCAAGAGTAGTTGACATTAGAGCTGCCAAGTTTGGCACAAATACACTTTGGAAAGTGCGAATGTGAGTGATAAAAAAAATGAAATAATTAAAAATTGGAAGAGAGTTTGGCTTTTTTCCATGATAACTCTATTATTTTTTCATGAAAATATATTATTGCACAAAACTGATTTTTACACCATTTCATCATTCCAATTTAGCTGCTGGAATTTTTTTCCACTGAATTTTAGCGACAGTTCAAAAATGTTTGTTTTTCACAAATTGTTTCCTAATCGCACTTTGTAATAACCATTTTTATGAATGAGATCTAAAATCATTTTAATTTGAATGACTTTGAAATGAATCTATTCTCTTCATCAGATTATTTCCTCTGTTTATTGAAAACTAGCCGCCTTTGGTGACCATCTGGTACGTCTGTGATATTGGCTGCGTTTAATTTTAATTAAAACTTTTACGCATAATTTTAAATTCATGATTCCTTCTACGAAGTAATTTGAAACATCAAAATTCGATACAGATTCTCTTACATTTGTCATATTTATTGTGTAAAATGGTATGATGTCATAATACCATTGAAATTTTAAATATTTGGGTAATCTATCTTCCAAATGCATGTTGTTTTTCTTGGGGTTGCAATTTTATCTTCTTATTCTTCTTAAGAATTATGTATAAGAAACAGAACATATTTTTCCTCCCTTCATTTTCCAATTGTAGAAAAAAAATATTTATGCTTAAATATTAGATGCCACACTGAAAAAGTTTGAATTTCATTGCAACAATGAAATATATTATTTAAAATTATGTGAAAAAATGTACTTAAGTAATAATCAAAAATCCGAAAAAATTTGATGATTATTAAATGGGCTTATATATAGTTATATCCTATTATATATCTTTTTGAATTTAAAAGTGATGTAAAAATCATTTTTCCGCAACAATATTATCGGAAGTTATCTCAAAAAAATGCCTAAAATTCAATTAATTTTGAATTAGTTCAACTTAAAAAATTATTTCGAGGTGCACATTCCAACATTCTGAAGTATATATAAACCATGTTGGTCTTACACATGCGCACATAAACTCTTTTATGATATGTGAAGATAGAAATTCACTGTTTTGATAGAAATTTCTTTTTGAAATGGCTCAGACGATTCCACTTGACTTGCTAAATCCCCTTTTTTACTAACAGAAATACTAACCACAGTCTAGCTCATCAGACATATCGTAACAGTCGACTCGTCCGTTGCATCGTTTCTTGGATTCTATGCATAAGCCATTGTCGCATTTCCACTCGCCTATTTTGCACGACGCTAGATAAATAGAAGATTATATATAATAAAATAAAATAAAAAGAGGAAAAAGTTTCACATAAGTAATTTATTAATTTTTTTAATAATGCAATTGAAAACTATTCTGTTCATTTATTTATATTAATTAACAACGCAGTGGAGAGTACCTTTTATTCATTCATTTCCTTATATACATGAATATCATTCATTAAAAAAAACTTTTAACTGCTTACTAATATTAAGCTACTTTATAATGAGACGTAGAAAATGAAATATGAGAAAATGTAGTAGAACACGCAGTTTTTATTTTTCCTAACATCGCGTGATAAGGTCACTTGATTTAGCAAAAATTCCCATGAGCGCATCGAAAAAACAGAACATTTGCAACTTTTCATCTGTTGTGCTGATAAATACCAGTAAAAATTAATTTCTTTGAGAGGTTAATATACTTTCTAGCAACAGTTCATGAAATATGAGTAGTAAGGAAGTATATTAATTCTAGAATTAATAATTTTAATAGAATAAAACCTGAATGCCAAAAAACACGAAACATTGAAATTATATTATAAAAAATGAAAGATGCACATGAAAGTTTGAAACAAGGATTAACGAGAGACTGGTGGAGGACTTGGACTCATCTGCATATTATAATTTAAATAATAAATGCGATTTAAAATAGTCATCCCAAGCAAATTAAATACATTTGTGGATATGAATAATTACAGACAACTTGCAAAAAAATGCAGTTGATACATTTGCTTTTCGATGAAAACTCTATCGAGATGTATTTCAAAACGTTCACAAGTGAATTTCTGCTGTCTCTATCCGATAAATTTTTAATAAATTAACTAATATATTTTGGAATAATCGTATTTCCTGATGAAAGCGAACCTAGTAATCTAAAGAACAAAGAATCATGATTTGAACATGGACGTAGCTCCATATTATCAAAATAAAGTTCTGATTCCTGCTCTTAAAAGAAAGTAATCCCCAAACTTTTGTTAGGCGATTTTCAAATCTACTCTAACGACCATCACATTTAAAATAAAGAAATAAGGTACTGATATCAAGGCTGACATAGTAATTGTATTCCTAATATGTCTATAACTTCAGGGCTTTCTATGGAAAATGCATTTGGAATTTTTAAAATAATGAACTCTAATGTATTAACCTGGGGGGGGGGGGACAAGGTGGATATTGATATCCCAGTGCCAATCTTATAGGAACAAACATTAGTACATTTATATCATATTTTAAAATGAAACATCATAAGATGGCGGAAAAGAAAAGCCATCCACAGGGCTTCATTTATATTTACTAAACCACTTATAAAGACTAGGGACAAAAAAAAAAGGGGCAAAAATTATTATTCCCTGGGCGCTTGTTACCCATGCTACGCTACTCTTTAAAAAGTTCTTTCATAACCCTCATTCATTCTTAGGCTACACATTGGAAAATGTGTAGTCTAAAGTAGGCGCCATGAATGGCATATTTTATAAAATTTCTATAAATGCATAGAATCATATAAAATTTCGCTTAAAATTGCTTTTAGAAGTTTCTATTATTCCTGAAATTAAGATGGTATTCCCAAGAAAAATTTATTATATGGGACATTTTTAGATATCAATTTTTTAATTTAATGTGCTTTTGTTAAACAGACAAAGTAATTTATAAAATTTGCGAACATTTATTTGTAGTATTTCTTTCATGAAGACTTTAATAGTTTGGCGCACAGTAATCATATTACTTGTTGATATTTTCGGAGGTATGGTTAATCTGCAAGAGGAAGTCATACCCAAGTTGTCCGTGCACTGGAAGGTAGAGTTGCCCAATCTCCTGCAGAGCTGATGCTCGCTCATGCACCAGCCTCCGCATCCAGTGGGATCGTGGGCGTCCCGAGGCACCAAGCACCGGGAAAAGGGGGTTTGCGGCAGGAAGAGGCACACCTGACCTTCCTCGCACTCGCCTCCGCAGTCAGAAGGCGCAGCTTCGGTCGTCGTAGTCGGCACCATAGCGATGGGTGCTAGAATGAATTTAAAAAAATAGATAAGAGCACTGACATGTGGATATCGTGCTGAATCCAGTTTTCTTTATTTTCTCGAAGTATGCAAAGAAAAAGCATTGAAATATTTAAAAAATGCACTTTTCGAAATATGTCTGTGAAGCTTTATCTAAAGAAAGCTCAGAGTTAAATTAATGAAATTGGATACATGGTCTTAAATCCAAATCAAATATTAATCAATTTCTATCAAATTTTAAACAAAAATCTATTCGCACGAAGTCTGTTTGAGAGCAAGTGAACATGATAAGTACAAAACAAAAGAATCAAATCTATAAAATGTATTATACAGTTTCAGAATTTAAGTGCAAATCCGCATCAAATTTTGAATCAAATCCATCAACAGGTTGATCTATACATTTGCGCACATGCAGTGACAATTAGATAAAAACGCAAAAATATACAATGGAAGGCACAGGAAATTGAGTTTAGAATTTTGTTTAGTGGTGGAATTCCCATTCACGAAAATATTACAGCTCAATAGCCTGCCAATTCCGAGAAAATATCTTTCAAAACTTTCACCAAGCTTATATACTACATGATCTCAAAGTCTTCATATCCATGAGAAGTGTTTTCGTTCCCAGATAAAGTTATGTTTTAACTTTTCCCACAATTATTTTGTGGTGTATTGGAATGCGCGAGGATAGAACCTGGGACCTTGTGGTTCGCAGCCCAATAACATGACCACAATATAAAAGCAATTGCTCGGGTAGCGTAGCTGTTAACTGGCTTATAAGCTTTCACCACAATTTAAATTAAATTAAGAATTTACAAATAGTTTTAATTAATAAATCATTCCGAAAACAAATTTCCAGCCCGTTTCTTCTAATTATTTGATAAATGAAATTTGATATGTGATCTGTTTCTAAAATTATAATTCTGCGCCCAATTCCCGTTTCAATCCTTCGAAGAAAGGCAACCAAAAGGCATGCGCAATTTTCTTCACAATATAAAGAAGCACAAAACGCTTATATTATAGATTCTGGAAATAAAATCTGAGCATTCGTGGCATCACAGCCTCGTTCAAAGTTCGCAATTTTTATGCAAGGAGAAGAGGGGATAACGTCATAATAAAGAGATATAAGAAAAAGTTTCTAAGGGACCATATCCGCTGCTTTTTTTTTCGTACACAGTTTCTAACTCACCTGAATACAAAGATATTTCAGAGTATCATTGACTGACTTCTTTTTTTTTTACCATGTAATGAGCGTTTTAATATTTAATGCTAATATCTATTTTTTCTGACGACCGAATAAAGAAGTGCCGAAAATAACGCGTAATTTAAACGCCCCAAAAAGATTACGAGGCATTTATAGAAGTCTGGCAGCTGAAATAACTCATTTGTCATCAGACCTAAACGATGAAAGAGTCAGCTTCATCAATTATTATTTAATTTTCGCTTCAGGTAACTTAAATTATGAAGTCACCATAGTAACCATATATATCTAAGAATAACTTCCTAATTTCTGACATAAGCTTTGATATTTATAATATTTTAAAAATATCACATATCTAAATTGTTGAAACAGAATAAAGCACAAATGAAATCCATTTAATTATTTCTTAAACTTTTTTCTTATAAAGGATCAAATGCGAGTTTTTTTAAATGAAAATTATTAGTTTTTAAAAATTTGTGCACTATTTTTTAATAGAAATAACATTTGAGATGCATTTTTATGCACTTAATGATATATCATAAGGCCACATACTTATTTCTCAATTTCTGTGGGTTGATTATTGTGCGCATACTTTTGTTTTACAATGTTGGTTATAACTCATGAAAAGTCTACTACTCTATAAAATTACAAATATCATAATTTACAAATAATCGTAATTTAACACATATCGTAATTTACAATCATTCTAATTTACAAATATTGTAAATTTTAAATTATTTTCATTAAAGAAACAGAACGGAATAATATTATTTCAAAATAACAAAATAAATCTTATTTCCCGTCTGGGAAAGTGGAACATTGTTGCTTCAAATATTCATACTTGACTCGATTTTTAAGAAGAACATTTGTTTTTGGATAATTTTTTTTAAATTAATTGTTGGATAATATTCTGTATCTTTAACGATATTTTTAACAACTCTATTTTAAGATTTTGTGAAAATCTTGAAACTCATTGATTTTGGTTAATACTTAAGAAAAGTGGGCCTAAGATTGTAGTAACTTTAAACTTTAGAATTTTTAAAGGGAATAAAACTGATTCGACAAATATTTTGATTTTATGCCAAGCAAACTGCATAATATATATATATTTTTACAATTAATAAATTTTTTTCATAGATTTGTTTATTTGTTCATCACAAAATCCTACTTATATTTAGTGTTTTGTGTTGTTTCCGGATTGTTTTTTGTTTGTTCTTCACATATTTGCTCGCAGTATAGTTTCTAATAATTATACATTAAAAATCAACACATAATCGAAAAGGACAAATAATTGCCGTTCTAAAGAAATGTTTCCGTATTTCTGATATAATTTACTAAATTTGAAAATTTAAAAAAAATATTATCATTTTACTGAGAAAATTTTAAGTATTGAAAAAATTCTTATATCCTACATTCTAATTTTATTAACTTCTCAAAATTTTTGATTTAATTATTCGAACATTTCTTTTTAATTTAAAACAGAAAAAAAAGAAAGAACTAAAATAAATTTCTTTAATTTCTTTTTAATTATTGTTCTCCTTGTAAATTCAAAGTTTTTCTTTGCTGATTCGTGCAGAAACATTGATCTGTGGGATCAATCTGATCTCTCCTGATTTGGCTTGGTGCCGAATTGAGAATTCAAGAATGATTACAATTATTGTTATATAGTTTAAATTGAAATAGCATCGTTTGCAATAATTTTCTAATTTTATTGCTTCTTTTTATTTAAAGCCTGTTTGTTATTCATTTACAAATGTGTAAAACCATTACTTTTTTTTTTATCTCGTTTTCATAGGTTTATTTTTAGATTATTGTTGTTTTGAATTCACTGGCATTTATCATGTAACGGAGAGCGTTGAGCAGATTCTACCTATTTTGATAAAACAGCGATTACTCTGATCACATGACATAATGAACTATAGATTTGAAATGAAAATTATTAATTTCAAATGAAAATAAAAGGAGCAGTATGGGAATATTTTCTAGAAATGATCTTTAAAATCTCATCTGAATAATACATTTATCTTTCAGCAGTATTATATCAAATGACAAACAGCCTAATAATCCGTGAAAAATAATCTACGCAATCGATTGTTTTTCATAATCAAGCAATTTTTTCATAGATTATTTATAATAAGACAAATTTTTTCATAGATTATTTATAATCAAGTAAACTTTTTTCATAGATTATTTATAATCAAGCAAATAATCTATGAAAAAACATAGATAAAAATATCCTTATCTTATAATAACACTTTCTAATAATGTAGCGTTATTCCGAAAAATCAGAAAATGCCTTCCAAAATGGCACCATTTTATAAAGACAGTAAATTGAAAACTATCCTCTATCAAAAACATATAAAGTACTTTAACTGTATGAGATTTCATGTGAATGAATGATATTATGATATGTGCTCGTTTGCTGCTTGGTAATGTCAGATATAAAAAGTAAAGATATAAAATATAGCGAATTACTGTCTATTCTCAAACACAGAAACTAGTCTCACTTTTTCGTTTGGTCCAGAAAATTATTAAATAGGAATGAGATGAAGATGATGAAGGCATTTCAGTTTGTTTAGCAAGAAAATACCCAGATTATTAACGGAAGTAAATGGCGCAACTACCGCAGATAATATGTAAAAAATTGAACTAACCATCTGAGCAATAAATGCACAAATTTTGTATTCATGAAAATAACAAGTGGAAAGAAAGAATCTGAAAGAAAACACATTTTAATGGGACATAGGATCAAGGTTAACAATGAACTGCGGAAGTGTATCGATCTTTGTGAAAGGAATTCATCCAAACGTATTTGTTTTGAATTCCTAAAACGAATAATAAGCATAAATAAGATTATTGTTCATAATCATTTATTTATAATCTTATTTACTTTTTGTATTTTTAAACGTTTTTAATAAAATGAATCAAAATTTTTAAATGTTTATTAAAATCAAGGATATTAGATCCCTTCATTAAAAAAAAGATATTTCAAGCTAACATTCTATAATCACCGAACAAGTAATATTTTTCTAAAAAAACAAAATATCAAAAGCGTTAGTTTTAGCTGAAGAACATCTCATAATATAAACTAAATTTTAAAAAAATTAAATAAATCTCTTGAAGGAGCATGAAGACAGTTTGGGATCGGATTTTGTAATTTTGAATCTTAGTGTGGAAGAACACATAATTTCTCTTGCAAATGTTCACACTACACCAGCGGGAGGATAATTAAGACGTTGAAAGTAACATATTCAAGGCAGCAGGGTCTTCGGGGGAATCGAATCGTTAACTTTTATTTCCGGCTCGGAAACCGATATTTCTGAAACCAAACCATCGTGGTTTATATCTTCATTTTGAATCTTCTGTTAGTTGTACATGGGAATAACATAAACACAATACTGAGTAATAAAGATATTCACATACTGAAGATAAACAGCAAAAATCAGCAGTTTACGGGGAATTTTGAGTTACTTCCTATTTTTGGTAAACTTCGTGAATGCAGTTTGATTTGTTACCTGAGGTCTCTGAGTCGTCTTTTACTATCGCCTGCTCACTAAAAACAACTTCACTGCCCGATCCAGGAAGACCTGAAATAATTTGTTTTGTATTTCATGCATTATTTAAGAAAAATAAAGAAGAATAAAAGATAATAATACGAATATAAAGAAAGGATCATAATAAGAATAAAGACAATAAGAGTATTAGAAAGATGAATTTTTTTAATTAAAATTAATTTTTTAATACAAAATTTGTCAGAAAAATTGTCCTGATAAGGATGAAAAAGATAAAAATATTGACGTTATCCATACGGATAACGTCATAATTCTGAAGCTAAATGTTATTTCTTTAAAAAATGATGATTACTTTTCATTTACTAAAAAGATGCATAAAGCTAATATTTGTGAAAATGATTTTGTTTACAGGGAGATATTGTTTTCCCTAATACACAATGTAATATGCGCATATTAAATTATTAGTTATTTGATAAAAATAATATAATCTATTTGTTTAGAAAATTACCTTATCCAGCTAAAAAATATTCAGGCAAAAAAAATAAGACGATCAGAAAACAAAGTAATTTCAAAGTCCAACAGTATATTACTATCTAAAAAGAGAAAGCAAAATTACTCTAAATTTTGAAGTCTCACCTGTAAAGTGCAAAGATCGGATGTCCACTTGCAACAGTCCTCCGGGCAGGTATCCATGGTGCCTCTCGAGGGCCTGGACCACGGCCATCCCCACCTGGTGAGTGGCATCCATTCGGGGCTTCGAGAAGTGAATATGGCATTGTGCAATCACGCTGCCTTCCCTGACATAGAAATATGCCATAAATCAAAAAGAACAATCTGAATATTAAAACAGTAACTTAAATATTAATGGAATACCCAACCTTTATGTATTTTTCACCCCTCCCTTAGAGTGTGGGCTTAGAGAGTCCAGCCCACTTTCTGAGAGTGATTTCTTTTTCCTTCCAGGAAATCGAAATACCACATCAGGGCAACGTCGGCATCCTTGAACGTAACGCTTATTGAGATTCAATTATTCAACAATCCTATGCTTAGTTTCATATACACGAAATATACAAAGAGAAAGTATTGTAATCGTCAAAAGAGTCGAAATCGAGAATTTCACGAATCTCTACGTTTCAAACCTCTCTAAATTAGAAAAAGCAGATTTTTTTTTGAATTATGCCTGTTTGTGAACACTATAACCAAAAGAAAGCTTTGAGCTAGATGGATGAAATTCAGTACATGGTCTTTTCACAAAATTTTTTAATTTCTGTCAAATTTTGAACGAAATTCATTCAAAAGAAGTGCCTGTCCGCGTATAAGCGAACACGATAGCTATAAAATGAAGATAAATAAAATTTGATACATAGATTTGACATCTAAAACATAGATGCATATCAAATTTGAAACCAAATCCGTCAAGGGATTGGCCGTCTCTCAGTCTGTATTTTCATAAACACGTAGACGCAATAGCTCAGAAAAGCAATGACAAATATGCAAAATATTTACTTTTGTGATTTTATGTTGATAAATGCAATTTTGTGTCAAATTTTGTTTTCAGTCGTTCGGAAAAAAAGAATATAAAACATACATTCAGTGTTTTTATGCTTGTATAACACAAACACACTTGTATATTATTACCCGCATGTCAACTATTAATCGTTCAAGATCGTTCTCTAATAAGCTCTATCATAACTGTTGTTCGCTAATCTTTATTACAAGTATGTTTATTAGATAGTATGCGAGAAAATTTCGAGGAGATTACTTTTGCTTTCGTCATTCCTAGGAAAGAAGGAACCGAAACTTATTAAACTGACTAATGTAATTGAGGCATTGAGAAGGAAGTCTATGGATATTAGCTGATTCCCATTGAACTCCTACAAATCTATTAATGGATAACCTTCAAAAGCACTCTAATGTGAAACTGGCACTCTAGGTTCACCTTCCCTTCGTATCGGCCTAAAAATGTACCTTAATTTCCATGAGAGAAAGAGATACCCCAGGGATTTCTTAATTGCCGCTTCAGTTCCAAGAACAGTTATGAATCATTTTCAAAAAGAATGATGATTCGTTGTGTTACAGGTCCCAAAGCGAATTAAAAGATCAATAACAGGTATATCTTTTGTTACATATAGTGGTTCCAATTTCGGAAATTGGTTGTATTTCCAAGAAATGATTTTTATTAGCCTATTCTTAGGGAAACAAAGGCGTAAAAGTATATGCCATTCATTCCAGTAGCAAGATTTCATGGTTAGCTTTCATAAATTTAGTTTAAATGAGAAACTTTCACAAAGATTCAGTTAAACTTAGCAGAATACTTGTGAAATGCTCAAAATTCTTAAACCATTAAAGATAGACGTATATTTCAAGTTGGAAAAATTCTTTTTTACCATTATGTTATACATAAGCATATATTATTTAAGCATATATATATATATATATATATATATTATGCCTACTTAATCTTGCTTCAATAGCTAATTATACGTATTTCAAGTTGGAAAAGGCTGTAAATAATGTAAAAAATTTTATTTTATGTTGCTTAAGTCAATAAATTATGATGTACATGGAAAATCTACGTCTAAGATGCGTATTAAAAAATTGTGACATCTACATTTTTGAACAGACTCCTCTGCCCCAATCAGATTAGTTATATTATAATCACACCAGGATTTTAAACGAAAAACTTCTCCGATTCTCCGATTAGCTGGAAGTCTTTGAAATCATATTAAATCATCTAAATGATTCAAAGCTTCATCAATTTTGCCTGCAGAAAGGTAGAATTTTTTTTGTGTGTTTATGTTAGTGTTTCAAATATATTTAGCTAAATATAACTAATTGAACCGAAGGCCTGAATAAAATTTCAACCTCATTACACTTTTTCAGCAGTACATTTGTCTATTCAAATAAATCATAAATACAGCTGAAAATATAATGTCATTTAGGAAAGATTTCTACTTTGATAAATATGATTGTTTTTCTTGGTTTAGAAATTAGCCGTAGGGTCACATTAATATAAATGACTTACTTATAACTTAGAATCCTCGTTTCGTTGTAATACTGAAGAGAATGGAGGAATACTGTATCCATCTGTAAAATAAAAAAGAAGCGAATTAATTTTATACTACTGAAACAAACTGAAATTTCTAACTTTAATTCCTTGAGTATTGAAGTGGAACCCTTTTGTAATAACTTGAATTACCACTCGAAAACAAAAACTGTTTCCCTTATTTACCGATTTTCAAAATTTTTAAAATTTCCATTTCCTAAATTCAAAAATTTTCAGTCTACTAATTTGATAAAAAAATCTTTTAGATATTTAATATTTATTAGATTCAGTTTTAAAATTTTCGGTTTATTAAAAATATCAAGATATAATTACTAGCAATTTTTTTATATTAAGGCTAATAGAACAAAAAAACTCAGTAAAAACCAGAATAGCTAGTAACACGACCCAGTCTAAATAATGTAAAAGCTTTTGAAATGGTATTAAATATCTAGAAATTCAAAGACTTAAATCAATAATAAATTATAAAAGTCATAAAAATTTTCTTCTTCACTGGCACAACAAAAGAATCTTTTTTTTTTATATATATTTTCACCAGTTTTCAAATATTTTTAAAACGCATGATTGAAGAGGCAGAGCGAAATAGCATTTTTAGTAGTTATATTTTCTTTCAATATTTTCTATCAGAAAAGTTATTTCTTAAACTTGAAATTCTACTTCTTGAGTCCCAAGTTTTTCACCACAAAGGCTATATGTAAAGAAAAATAAATTATTTGACCTTTAAACAGTTTTGAATGCTCTCAAACTCGTTCTCCACGTTTTTCCAGCCGAAGCCAAACAAACGCTCTTCATTCGTTGTAGCAATTTTTTCAAAACTCTAATCTTGCACTGTTCAGATAAAGAGAGATTTTATACAGATTCCCAGCTTTCCGGATATAGCGAGCAAATTTACACTTAAGAATTCCTAACTGTAACTGTTAATGATTACATATTTAAATTGTATAGTAATTTGAAAAATAATTTTTACAAATGTTAAGAATCAAAATATGCAATTAATGTTTCTACAATTAAAAAACATAAAATGTTTGAAAAAAGGAAATAAATAAAATTGATAATAACAAACTTATTTTCGTGCAGAATAAAGATATTGTATTCGAAAAGTTTAATTCAAATGTCTCTAATACAAATAATTGATTACTTATGGGTTATTACAAAAGAAGCATTCATAATACAAGATTAATCTTTGAATAAATTATTTATAAATAACACGATTAAATAAATAACACGATTATTAAAATATAATTAACTGTAACGACTTCAACTGATAATTATACAAACTCATTTAATATAATGTTTAAATTTAACATATGCGACATATAATATGAATTTTTTTTTTCAGGAAAATTAATTTTTTTTCCAGTATTTTGAAATTAGTTTCTTTTGAAAGATGTAAATAAAGATGCTTATAAATATTAGAATGGAGATATCAATCTAATATTAGAAAATATTGCTATTGTAATATTTATGCTGTTATGAAATTATATATCCATTAATAATTCAGGAGAATGCGTGTTTCTCTTAGTGTATTGGCTACAAGCTAGGCATTTGACCTAGGGATACAGAGTTAGGAACAAATATATCTTGGAAATTGGAAAAGTCCAACTTGGAGCTATATTTTAAAACGTTTTAATTAATTAAAAATTAAACGATATTTTAATGTTTTTCAGAGATAGCACATCAAAATATTATCCTATAAGGATGATTTTTATACTATTTCGAAACTTTAAAAATATCTTTGTAGTAATAAGCAATTTTTTTAAAAAATTACCTAATTAAGAACTCAGAGAAGCTAAAGCTAATTTTATGCTATTAGAAAATTTAAAACAAATGTCTTTGTAAAAATAGGCTATTTTTTAAAAACCTTAATTAATTAAAAAAAAATTAGCGAGATTTTTACATTTTTTGTGGACTACACTCAAAAATATAATTGCATAAAGTTAATTTTTATACTATTTTAAAAGTAAAATGATGTAACTGTAATAATAATAATTAATAATAATTTAATTGTCTTACAATTTTTTTCCTGGATTTAGACATTTTTTTTTTGCGTAATTTTCAACGATACATTTTTTTTATTGCAGTAAAATTCACACTATTTTCACTATTTTATAAAATAATTAATCTCACAATCTTTTTAAGCTGTTAAAAACATTGGAAGAAAAAGTCGGCTTAATATCCGCATAGTTTACACGCAGACTAAGAAAGTGAAATTATACAACCCGAAAGTTAGCTGATATATGAACCGGCAACTAGTTTTTAACAGCTCTATGATATCACTTTGCTGCTTGTAAGTACTATAATGCATGGGACTTGACTTCATTAGGATGATTTTTTAGCACAATGAGCAGAATATATGTAAGGTCATTAAAATAATATATATGTTCATTATTGTGTCCCGCAATTTGATACTTAAAAACACTTTGGTGAGAGAATAATGAATACGAAGCTATGTATAAGAGATGTAATTGATATGAAACATAATCAATATTCCCAGAGAACTAGTTGGTTTTCCAAGGCGGCTAGTTTGAAATAAATAAATAATAGTGAATCTATTCAATAATATCGATGATGCATCGACTCCTTTTTATATCATTCATTTTCCTTACGCCAATGAAAAATAAAATTGTAAAAACATTGAAAAATGGTTAAAGATAGAATTTGTTTAGCATGAAATTTTAAAATGTTACTATAGATAAGAAATTAAAGTATCAAAAATGCAATCAGATACATTTAATTGTTCTTTTTATGTAGTTTTAATAGAGCTGATAGGTCAGTGATATTTCACGTATGGCAATTAAATGAAAAAACACAAAGTGATATCTTACCGAATGTGTGATTTGCAAAGCTAATTTCCGGAATGCTTCACTGTGGGGTTGTAAAAGATCTTTTGTGAAGACTCTGTTGGTGATGCGCAAGTGACCTTCAACCAAGGTGATCCCTGAAAGAAACATGCAATAATAATAAATTGAAGTTTTTTTTATATTTCTTTATAAAAAAAAATTTCATATATATCCCTTTCGAAGTCTTTCATATGATTATCTATATAAGAAAAGGCAAAGAATTTTTTTAAAAAATATCAATGAAAAAAATTGTATATATACCTTTTACCAAATGAATCTATTAAGGTATATTAAGAAATATATTATCTAAAAATAAGTTGCATTTCTATCCATTCTTTAAATTTTAGGGTTCAACTGATAAATAGCTCGAAATTTCCAATTTTTTTGACTTTGTGAAGCACTAAAAAATATTTCTGTTTGTTTGTAATTATGGCACTTGCCACGGACAAGCCCCGCCGTTCAGAGACAGCCGATTTAAGCCTGAGGGGGAGCGTCTCTTGTTTTTATAGTAGCGCCAACAAGGGCCAAGAGTACGACTTAGCTACTCACGCATCACTCATTCGCTTGCACAACCCCTTTTTACAGGAGGGCACATTCACACATCTCACAGATAGAACAACGAAAGAACAACCATGCCCAAACCGGGGCTCGAACCCGGGACGCCCCGATCACGAGGAAGACGCGCTACCCCTATGCCAGGATGCCGGCAAAAAAAAATATATATATATATATATATATTTCTAACTGAGTGGATTACACATTCTCTAGTTCAAAAATTGTAGAACACATCGAGAAATCATTATGCCAAATTTGTACAATAAATTTGCATTAGATTTTAATTTATGAGGTTTTTTGTAAGAAACTTTGATCAAAGATTAAAATTTCAGAAAAATAGCCTCTAAAAATCTAAAATAGCATTGAAATATATGCAAATGCAAATATAAAAATCAGTGAAACTCCCAAAAAATCAGAAACAAAAGTCGAATGATTTTACAAAGAAACCTGTTTAAACATTAAGAATATCAAATAAAAAAATCCTAATTTCTCAAAAAATCGACTTTTTAATGCAGTCACCTACCTTAATTCCACGTTTGCTGTGACAAAAAATATTGTTTCTTATTATGCAAGATATAATGTTGAATTTCAATCTTACGACCAATAATTGTTTTGGTGAGTACTACCTTTCAAAATTTGACCCATTTTTTTCCTGAATTATCCTATATATTATGCCGATTGAATTTTGGAATTTTAAGTGTTCTTTTGTTCCGATTGAAATCATAATGTCACTTGGTACTTAACGAAAGTAAGTTAAGAGATAATAGCGGAAGTGGTTTTGGTAAAGCTGATACTATTTTCATTTTAAAAAGTAATTTTAAAAAAAAATATCTTCGTTCTTTATAAGTTTTTTTAAGTTGGTAGCATTATAGAAAGTTGCCTATAGACACTTTTTTCAAATTAAAAATGATGTTAAAAGACGTTTTTCTTTGTCCACCTTAAGGGAAAATTATTAAACAGTGTATATCAATCATATAAAAAAACAAAGATAAATGCACAATTATTCCACGTTTTTATACTTCATCTAAAAGCACAAGGCATAATGCAGAATTCTTTTGTATGATATAATATAGAATTTTTACTAAGATAAATAGAAATGATTAAACAGATTTAATCATTATATAACAGATTCCAGATAAATCTATATTTAAAAAGCAAATACTTGTGTGTGTATGTTGGGTATTCTTTAAAGCATATCATTAGTTCTAGAACTGCCAAAATCGGTTCAGACATACATCAGAAGTGATATGTCAATGAAAGCTATTTTTTTCCTTTAAAATTAAATTAATTAAAAATTAAGTGAGATATTGGTAATTTTTCTCATTAATTTTCAAAAATATAATTGTATAAAAATAATTTCTACACTTTTTAAAATTTATAAAATTATCTATTTAATAATTCCAATTTAATTGCGTTGCATTTTTATCTTAGTATCTAGTATTAATATTTTTTTTCTCCATAATATTAATACTAGATTTCATTACTGCTTTTTAAAATTTTCGGGTAATATATGAAAAAAAAAAATTCCAGATTGAAAAATGTAAGTCGATAAATACAAATATTTACCTTCTTCCATTTCTTGAAATTCTGTTTCATCTTGCCAAGTCGTTCGAACTTCTCCAACTGAAAAGTAACATAATATTTATGATACTTGCTATTATAAATTTATAATAGATTTTTCATTAGAAAATTTTCAAGTACACAACAAGCACAAACAATTAGAATAGAATTAATGTTATAAAACAATATGCTGAAGTGCTGTGTCATTTGTTTTGAGACAATAGTACGGCATATTTTCACGGCGCAGAATCGATATTTCCTGTCTATACATTATTATCTTCATTGTACTTTAGATTGGTTTCATAAAAAATATTTTTCTTTTAGATTTTTGTTAGTATCTTAAATGCAATCAATTTTATTTCATTTTTATATTTGATAACATTCAAGCAATTTCTACAGCAAACGATTTACTTATTCTTAGTTTTTAGATAAATTAAATAAATCATTGAAAATGATTTTAAGTTTTTTTAATAAATTCTCTATTGTTAAATGTTTATATTTATTCCATTGGGATAATTTTATATCAATTAAAGGAAATTATTGTGATTGTTAAGAATAATAGGTCAATTGTGGATGCTAAAAATATATAATAAACAATTTGTTCTAAATTAATTAGCGTTTAATGAGGGAATAAACGATTTTTTCTTTACAATATCAGAAACAAAATATAAGTAAGATAGATTTTTTCTCCTACCTTTATTAATATGCAATTTTTATAGATAAACTTGCACTGTATAGAAAAAATTGATAACGGTACTTCGATTTAAAGTGATTGTCGAAATCGATTAGTGCATTTTATATCTTCAAAAAATTTGCGAAATCAAAATCGCAAGTTCTGTGCAGAACAGGAAAATGAAATTCCAATCTTTATAACGTTGGTTTATATGATAATTGTAAGAAGAATGATTCTATATTTATTCTAATATACTTTTAACTAAATAATCATTTTTTTTTTGTGGTGGTACCTTACCAAGATTATACAATAAAATAAGGTTTAAAATTTTTGTTATCATGTTCATTTTACGAAGAAAGACGGATGCTTTTACCCTTCACAGAAATGATAACAATAAAAACCAATTGCATTTTTCGATTACTTCTAATTTTTTGATGGGTTTAATATTTTGATTAGCATATATATATATATATTGGCGATAATAATTTCACCTTTGCACTCAGACAGTGCATCCATCTCACTCGCCATTCAAGACGGTGCATCATTTTGATGTTTTATTTATTTATTTTTCAATTTTCATTGTTAGAAACGCCTAAAGAATGGTAAAAAGATGTAGATTAATTTTTCAGGGAAATTCAACTTAAAGCAATTATATATATTTATTTAATAAACAAGCCCTTGTATTAGATGAATAATTATGCATCGGATTACTTTTCCGAGTGTAAAGGGTTAAAATAAACAATTTATATTTCAAATAGTATTTTCAGTGAGTAATATAATTCTATAAAGAATTCGTAATAGATTCAGTTACTTTAAGATCATATGCCTTTTTGAGGAGAAGGCATTAATTAAATTCATTGGAATTAAATTCAAAAAATTTCCGCTTTTTTTATTGTGGAATTTTTATTAACTTGTAAAGAAAAATTTGAAAGTATTTTAAATAATTAATAATAAGCAAAGTTCATATAACACGAATTTTTAATGATTTCAGATTTTTAAAAATTTAAATCTATATAATAATTATAACTTATTATGATAGATCGAATGATATGCAAAAACATTAATTGCATGCCCATTTCAAAATAATATTTACCTGCTAAATAAATAACGGCCGTGACCATGGCCATGAGCACAGCTAACAGGAGGCAGATTGCAACCATCAGCAGGACTAGCCTTCCATTGCATTGCTTCTTCTTACAAGGGTTGTCGTCGCTGGACCACGTGCTCTGTTTCTTTTGATAAACATCTTCCTTAGAGCACAGGCCGGATTCGCTGTCATAGAACGCTGGATTGTCCACCTACAAATAGTTAAATTTATCAATTACAAACCTGATTCTATACTTAATTCACAAACATTGGAGAAGTTTAATGTAAATTCGAAAATTTTATTGAGAAAATGTTCTCAAATGTCGCCAAAAAAGTATTCTTCTGTTGAATCGTGCCAAACATTCATCTATACAAGTAAACATTTGAAAAATATATATGTTGCATGATGTTCACGATATACTCCGACTCTAACGCTGAAATTTCATAAGCTCCGAGAGATAATTGAGAGAGTTTTCGGATTCTACTCGAAGAGGGTCTGCAATAAACGTCAGCCTACATGATCATAAGAAGAATTTTTGATTCAAATATATTCAAAATAAAGGATAATTGTCTAAGTTAGAAACGTTCGAAGTATTTTTTTTTCTAATGAAATCGGAAAGTTTTAATATTTACGAATTCTTCTATGCTTATTCACCTTATCACGCGCACTCCAAACCAAGGCCGTTTTAAATTCCTCAATAAAAATAATGATGGAATATACTGCAAGTCATTTTTTTCATGTCCCCCAAATTTTTCTCTCCCCACCAGACCAGAATTCAGAGCGTGTCTATTTCAAATGAGGATTGAGACTGGTTGGATATCCGACTTTCCACTCCACACCATGCCAATTCTGATCGATTTTCTGCTCTACAATCGACTTTGGAGTTCTACATTTCTACGACTTGGAGTAACGACTTAAAGAGCAGTGAATCATTTAAATGTTTGACAATAAGTGACGTGACTTTTCTATCGTCAATTTTAACAACAGATATGATATGATGTTTTGTCTTCTATAACTGGATACACAATATCTCAAACCAAACTTCATAAATGTGATTAAAATTTCCCTTTTACCAGATCACTTATGAAAGTCGGCTTTTTCTATAATCTGTGTCTGTCCTGTTTTACCCTTCTGTTCCCAATGACGTTGGATAGTTCAAGTGCATTATCATGGTAACAGTGTTTAAAAAGTTATACGACAGATTTCCCAAAACTTACGGCTCGAAATTTGCACGTCAGATCACAAATAACTTGACCCATTTATAAAATCTATTCTACATTAGAAAAAGCGTAGAATAAAAGGATAGAGCCTAAAAAAATAGAGTGTGAAAATGACATTTTTCTGTGACCATTGAACTGCGAGTAGGGGACAAAACGGACACTATGTGGACGACTGATTTTGAGCCGTACATACACAATGCGCTAAATACTCAGACAAAATAAAAAACCGACAGAAAAGGATATTCACATGGGAACGGGAAGAACAATTCCATTGAATCTGCGTGGAACATCAAGCATACTGTGAATCATTTCGATTTGTTTCGAGGTCATTATACCGAATATCACAACGAATTGCACAGTGTTTAGAATATGAGAGCGGTTTTTTTTTAAAGTTAATTCAAGTTAGATAAAACTAAACCCTTTTCGAATTGCTTGATGTTTAGAGTAATTTAGGTATTTTAAATTAAAATGTTTGTATTGCTATGATAGAGGTAAAGATTTCTTTATAACGTTCTTGTAGATTAACTTATAAAACCAAATAATAGTTTTCTTCCCAAAAATTTCCCTCATACTCTCTGATATAATATTACCCAGAGAATATCTTACCTGACATTGAAATACATGAGTTAAGAAATATTTGTCTTGAATTATTGAAAACTTTGTTGTGAATTTAGCATTTTTACTAAATCTAGCGTGCTATCCTTGGCGAGGTTTTTGGCTATTAATCCCTGCATGCCATTAATAATATTCAAAAATCGCATTTGTGCTTTACACACGTCAATTGTTTGAAACAAAGGTATAATAAAAAACTGCACTTGTAATCACAAAATCCCATATCTCGATTTATTGAAATTATAGCGTTTCTGAACCATCACGTTTACATATTTCTAAAAGTACGGATCTAGAGACAGTCAAGCCTTCGATGGTTTTGGCTCAAAATGTGACAGGTATCTACATTATAGATATTTAATCTGTGAATCGTATCTGTCTACCTTTCTTCGTTTTGTAGCTATCGTGCTAACTTATATTCGAACAGCCGGACTACCTCTGAAAGGAATTAACACAAAGTTTGTTAGAAGCCTGCAAATTTGCTGCAAAGACCGTATACCAATATTTCAACCGTACAGCTCAAAGCGTTTTTGAGTGATATTTAACACAGACAGGCAGATAAGCATAAAAATTGTGGAACTGGCATAACAACTGCAAACACTATGAGTACTTAGATTTTTATATTTTTAAGTCCCACGCATGATCGTTTTGTGTTTCATAATATAGTGAAAGAGAAACACAAGTATGTATTCTGGACGAGTTTTTTCTTCTTTTCATCAACTGAAACCAAACTTTTACAGAAAACTGCAATTTTAACAACAAGTTCACATTGCATATTTCATTTATTTAAGCAATTTCGCTTTTATTATAGCGTTTGCAAGCATTGGAATGTACAGACTGACAGACAACCAACCATTTAAGGATTTGACTGAAGATGTGATTAGGATCTACAATTTAGAAGCTAAAAGTGTGTTCTGAATTTTCTCCCTCTAACGTTTGGCATTTTGTTATAATCGCGTCCACTTCTAATCAGACAGCTAGACAGACTAACTTCCGCTGAATAGATTTCGTTCAAAATTCACCAGAAATTTTCAAATTTCGTATAAAGATGCAAATTAAATTTCAACCGACCAGTTCAAAGCATTGTGGAATTATCGCATTCACAGACAGACAGACAGAGCGACGAATATAATTCCAAAATTGTGTTTTCGAACTCGGGGAGATCTCAAATGACCATCATCAAAACCACGAAAAACGAATTTTTTGGCTATTACAATAACTTCTATTCGTATATTTCGCATACAGAAATGTAAAACTAAAGGAATAGTCCCCATTAAATTTTCCCGTGTACACTCTAATAAAAGTATAATTCATCTCTCCATTGCTATATAAAATTGTGGACTTTGAGAAGGCCGTGGACGGCACGAGTGTTTAGATTTTTATTTTCAGAGTCCCGCACATAAAAGTCGTGCGTTTTGAAATATAATGAAGATAAACAGTACTTATATATTATTAACTGCATACCATTTGCCAACAATAATTATGAAACATGACGTTGCTGGCCGGGATAGCGTGGTTAGTAGGACGTTGGATTCGCGTTCCTTGGGTTGCGAGTTCGAACCCCACCGACCGAAGACTCTCTGTGTGTGTGGTGGCTGGCGCATGTATAAATATGTCGGGGTCACAAAGTTTTCTATGTCGAGGGTAATACCACTGGGGGTACTGGATCAGGGGGGATCGTTCTCTGATTCAAGTCTAAATTACGATCTGTGGATGAGTGAATGAAATGCATGAATGAAGTCCACCCCGTAAAAAAGGTTGTGACGTGTGTGTAGCGAAGTCGTACCCTTGGCCCTCAATGGCGCTACTGAAAAACAAGAGAAGCACCCTTAGCTGACAATCATCGAGTTCTAAAGTCAGTGGGCTTGTCAATGATAAGTGCCATTAGAAGCAACAGCAACAACATCCTATTTGTTGATTAATCGCTGGAGTGGGCTTTAATACAAAAGTGTTAGAAAATCGAATATATATCGATTCGAATCGAGCTATTGAAACCAAAATTTTACAAAGAACTGAGAAATGCTTGTTATGACCCTTTTTTTAAAACATAAATTGGTCCATTTAGCTTCGCATTTCGATGCACGTTTAATTTAATCAATATGTTAATTAATTTTAGTATGTCACAAAATTAATTAAAATGTCAATTAATTTTAAAAATCCTGATTAAATGTATTGGCATATTAATTATTTAAATCTGGCAATGCACTCTTGGTACTTTAATTCTAGTAATCTCTGGAAGAATATTAGGGGAACGACAGATTAAGCTTGAATATGCCTAATTTTAGTCAGCTTATTCTGCTATGGAATAATGGAAAGAGCGTGCCTTCTCTCGAATCCGAAGAGAAAGGGAGATCCGCTTTGTTGTTTCCGCGGAATCAGCAGCGAGTCCAGATGGTGCCGTACAACAAAGCACGACGTCACACAGACCGAGCGGGAAAGCGAACCGGTTGCACGCGTTGCGGTAAATGCAACAGCCGGATGTTCAGTTTTGCTTGACTTGCCTTCACGGGGGGTGATGAGGTTTGCGAAAGGTAAACAACTCGCGCCTCGGAAGGTTGGTGCATACACCTCACCGTTACTCTGCCGAGAAATGGAATATTTATCGTTTGGCGCGGGAAAAACCGCGCGTAAAAAAGAAAGGGAAAGGTAAAACAACAGGTGGTGTTTGACAATTATTATGATGATATTTGGCTTGCAGAGCAATAGTAGTTCAGCTAGTAAAGTTAACAGTGAGCAACGATTCAGTAGCGGCTTATTAAAAGAGGTTCTTCCTAACTATAGATCGCATGCAAAATCAAAAAGATCTTGACAGCGTTTAATTTTGTCAGGTTTTTCAATTAAGAAAGTAAAATAACTCAATAAGTAATGATTATTTTAATAATTTATTTAAAAAATTTACAAATTTTATTATTTTTTTTATTTTCTTTTCATTTATTAACGATTCACTGGGTATTCTATTTTCCTTTTGTAAATATATTTAGAGTAATAAACTTTTTTTCTAACATACATGGCGTCAATAAATATTTTCACAATAGAATTAGAATTATGATTGGAAAATATTTGAGAAGCCGTACAACAGAACAAAGGTTCTTAAACAATGAGTTGTATATTTTTGCTGTTTCAAAAAAACTTTGTCAGAATTTTTTTCTATTAGATTATTTAGATTAATAAATAATAATATCTGCAATATCGTGCGCCCGAGCAGATAAATTCTCTAACAATTAAAAAAAAAAAATTGTCTATTAAACTGGAATGTGTAAGTCTGTGTAAAGTGGATACTCTAAAGGGATTTATTTTTTTAAAACACAAATTAAACTCCCTCTTCATTTTGGAGCTCAAAAATTAATCTGCAAGAAAAGAAACATATATCTGACATTATTCACTTAGCTAAATCGCCAAACGCAGTTGACAAATGCCAGCATCAACTGAAATACCGAAACATCTCACCAAGTTATTTTTTACTTCTTTTTGTACATTTCTTTTTGCCTTTTAATACTTAATGGACGCACTACGCATTTTAAAAATATTTTTTGCATTTAAATATATTTGATTCGATTTGAAGGCAAATGATTGTGTTCATACACACTTGATTAAAAACATTTTCTTTTTAGAATAAAATAAAGGGAAATATTTCATTAAAAAAGGGATGCAATTTAGGATGTTTCATGAGCAATATTATACAGAAATACCATTCTGTATTTCCGCAAGTTGAATGTCGTATCGCTATGATCTATTCGCAGATTCGTGATTTCAGGCTCCCACAATTGTAATTTTAAGTCCAGATTTTACAACAATATCTTGGATTCCTTTTACATGAGGTCACATATATGCTAAACCTGACTGTATGAGTCAAACATCCTCATGTTTGCGTAAAATGCGCGGGGGGGGGCGTAGTTTAAATATCTTTTCGTTCTCTGATATGGTTCAACAATTAGGAAAATACAATCTATCCTGTAACAAAAATCTTTCATTCCACCAAATGCAAAGTAGCAAACTTATTGACCTGGTACCAAAACATACGCGGCTGGAATAATGAATGTTTTGTAGCTTCTACAGAAAGGAAAGCTTAATACATTAACGAACAGATTTAAAACAGATTAACACATTAACGAACAGCTGTGGTCAGAACTAGCAATGTCATATTTTTATCTTTTAGGTTAAAGTAACTTTTCCCCCCCCCGAAATATTTATAGAGCAATATTGCTCTATATATTATATAATATTCCAGTGGGTATTAAAAAACACACCTTCGAATGTTGTAATTTTTTTAATGACGGATATAGTCATCATTTGCATATATGGATGGTATAAATATTTGACTACTATAACCATACTGTCCATGACTGTTAATAGATTCATTAACTGAGAATGACTTTAAATGCCTTCATTAGCTACTGAGATTTTCATTGTAGACTTTTTTAATATACATTATATGCTCAGCTCCGTTTTTCAGGATTTTTTCCCACTTATATACTATTGGCTGTTGTTCAGTCATAAAATCTTATCAGATCGTTAGCATTTTGATGGCTGAAGCATAATAAAAACCAGTGCGAGTGGTCGCTCCAAAATTGTCTCCATATTCTAATAAAAGAGTTATCCGAGCGAGCGCCTTATGCGGCATTGGTACATAACAGTTACGGAATGTTAACTTCTGGCGTGAATTCAGCATTTTAATTGAATTATCGTGTGATCCTTGACAAGTGTTTTGCCGATTAATCCCTGACATGCTGTTAACAGTATGAGAAAACCAAATTTATGTTTTAGACGAATTTTTTTAACCGATTAAAAAAATCACATAGAACTACAATTGTAGTTACACAATCACGTAATAAATTTGATATATTTCAGTTAAATTTTTGAGTTATCACGTTTAGATAATTCTAAAGCACAGAGACAGATGACCAACACCCCGTTGGATATAGCTCAAAATTTGATAGGTACCTACATAATAGACCTTCAATCTGTGTATCAAATTTTATGCATCTAGATCTTTTCGTCTTTAAGTTATCGTGCTAATTTATATTCGAACAACAGACGATCTTCCTTTGAACAGATTTTACTCAAAAGTTGATAGAAATCTGCAAATTTGGTGTAAAGATACTATTCGAAATTTGAACCGTCTAGCCCAAAGCATTATATTTGTCACAAACAAGCAGACAATCAGACATTTTCCAAACGTGTTTTACGAACTCAGGGAGTCTAAAACAAGGAGGTTCGGCAAAATCGAGTTCGATTTTTTTTTTTTTTTTGATGATTGCAATATTTCCTTTATACTTCGTATACGAGAAACCTTATGAAGTCGGCTCCGTGCGAGTGTATCAATAATCCCGATTTGTTCGCGTTAACGAGTCGCATGTCATTTGAACTTCTAGAATCAGAACTGGGCATTCCTCTACCATGTAACAACGCAGACCTATTTATTTTTTAATGGACATCACCTATGAACTTGTAACGGTGACGTGTGTTTCCCTTTCGTGTCAGGGGGTCTTGACAGCCCCTTTTTGCCTCCGCCGCAATCACTCACCGAAAGAGTTGAGCAGCACACGATATCCGGCTGCCGTGACGCTGACCTTATCGCCATGACAACGGGTCGGCAATACAAACAGCGACGGAGAGGGGGCGAAAGAACAAAAAAGAGCAACCGCCAGATGCCTTCAATTAACACAATGTTGCACGGCCGCGCTATTTCGGGAGCCGACGTTCTCAGAAAAAGCAGAAAATTATTGTTTTTATTCTGAGAAATGTGTATTGAAACCCTTTCGAAAAGGTCAGTTTTGTGCTTTGAAATGCCGTTTTATTTGATTAAGTTTACCTCGAGGCTTTTATTCGATTACTTTCCTCGGCCGACCCTATTAGATAAGACAGTCCTTTTTTTCCCTCCCTTCCTACACACTGTTCTTTGAAGTGAGAAAAATTTGTTTTACACACACACAAACACACACATTATTTTTCTATGCCCACTAAATATATTCATAAACAGTACGCCCACTAAATCCTTGCCATACTTCCCTTTAAAGTACTAAGTCGATGATGTTCTACATCTTTGTTAAATCACTCCCCTTCCCTATCTCATTCCATTTTTCAGATAGGAACGCTGACTATGCAATTTCCCACCCGTTGGTGCTGTAGGTGGTTTCATTTAGTAGGGCATGGCTATTTTAATAAACTTAGACCCAGCTTTTACAAATATGACAACTGCCGTTCTGAAGTTAATAAGGTAGCAAGGGATTTTAATGGGTATAATGTAAATGTGTATCAAAAAATTTATCAAACATGCATCATTTACTAACATTAAACATTTATCAATATTATTACATGCTACAGCTTATGCAACAGTTGAAACCATCAGCGTCCTATTGCGTTTTATTAACAGCATACAAACGAGTAAATATTGCATATAAAAATCAGAAAATATACTTGGCTAATCTATGAAAGTATTTTGCTTGAAGAAAATGTTTTGATAAGGTTTAATGTATATGTGTATTATATATTTAAAAACAAATAAATTAATAGAAATATAATTGAATCTGTTAAATAAGCGCCTCGTTTGAAGCAATACGTGAGCTACTGAAAGCACGTGAGACAGCATAATTTCAAGCCAAGGTGAAGAATATAGCGCTGAATTCCTTCTATCCAGATTTTCTCACCAAAATAGCATAAAGATGCATATCTCAGAAGATAAATTTAAAGTTTACCAGAATCATACACAAAAAGAATCGACACAATGTTGTGAATTTATTATTTATATTTTGTCTTTTCCCATCTCATTCGTCGTTTTATTTCATTCTAAGTTTATATCATCGTCTTTATATCAAAGTATAGCAGATCCAAAACCTCTCATTGCAAAACATGCTACAGTTTATGCAACAGTTGAAACCATCAG
>JAPMOR010020038.1:0-13221 GCA_026543865.1 Argiope aurantia
ATTTTACTCAAAGAAACAAAAGTTGTCAATTTTTGCAATTAGGCTAATTTTAATAATACGTGTGCAAAGTTTTATCACCCTACAAAAGTGAAATTTTTAATATTATTTATTTTGAAATACACATAGAAAAGCCATTATTTTTGACTAACATTGTGGTTTCCAATATCAGGTAGTAAGTAAACATGTCGAGCTCTGACTTATTATATGGATCACCTAACTTCTATTATTCTAGTTTTATAGAATCAAAAACTGTGCATATTTTTCTCCCAATTTTTCTTGACAAAACATGCTTTGTCAAATCATTCCAAAATTCCTTTTCATGCAATGAGTCTCATGATACGATTTCTCAGAATTCTAGAATTTGGACATCTGAACAATCCCATGCAATTAAAGAAATCCCACTCCATTCTCAAAAAATTACTGTTTGGTGGGGTTTTAAGCATATTTTATCATCGAACCATACTTTTTTGTGACTATTACTCAAACACATACCTGTTCCGTAAGCGCTTAAAGATATCATGATATGCTGAGTAGTTTTTTTATCCCACAACTTCAGCAAAAGCAATGCTTAGATATAATTGTCTTTATGCAGGATGGAGCACCACCACATATTGGTATATCCGTACAGCACCTGCTGTGCCATCACTTTACAGAAGAAAGAGTCATTAGCAATTCTACTGAATAAAAACAAAAAGAATAAAGAATAAAAATGAAGTCAAAATAGAATTTTTTTTAATTTGTAATCATTGACAGAAGATATTTTTTTCAAATAAAGCATAGTTGTGGAAAAATTAATTATTTTTTATTCATTTATCTGTTTACTGTAGCTTTTTAAAATTTCATCGTGCAGTTAAACTTAAAATTTAGATCAAAAGCGCCACATTCTCTCTCTCGGCAACTTTTCGAGCTAAAATTTCTTTTCCTCATGTCGTTCAATAGTCCCCGTACAAATTTTGGTGGCTTTCCGGACAGAGGTCTCTCAGTACCATCAGTTTTAAAAAAATACACCCTGAATTTAAGATATAAATCTATGAAGATTTCTTTCAAATAAAATGGAAAACCTTCAAACTCTTACTTTCGAATTTTTCAATTTGTTATTCTTACTTCAAAACGCCAGATTTTATTAATGAGTGGTATAAAACGTTAAAAGCAAATGTTATATAACATATCAAGAATTTTCATCTGTTTTCCTTCCTTTCATTTAGCTCGTAAGAAATTTAGGCTTTTACCCATCCAAAAAGAGAAAATTTAAAACCTTTATAGACTAGAATAAAATACAGAGCTTTAAAATATCAGTCTCTCAAAGGAAATGCCAAAAGAAGTACGTTACGAGCAAAGCAACAGAATTTGGAACCAATGGACCCGAACGAACAGATTTCTATTTGAATAATGTAATGGTCTCGCGCCCCTCTGAACATGAATTATTTGCATTCAAGTTTCCTAATTTTTTTTTTACCTTTAGTGGCAGAGGCACACGGGAAACTAATTTCCTATTTTGACCTTTTCCTCAATTACCGTTGCAGTGAGTTTGCTGCTGATTCTATTAAAAGAAAGCGAAGAAAATTATTGGATATTACTAACTTTCTTCTTTCTGATTTCTTGACTTAACAACCGTGTACAAAAGTTAGGACAGAGTAGAAAATTGCTTTTACTGTCTGTTATTGAAATATGTAATTGAATTGACAAATAAAAAGAATTAGGTTATTGAAATCTGAAAATTGGAAACTTATTAGAATTTTTTATTTATTTTAACAAAGAAGTATTTTTGTGAAATATAAATTATCGTTAAGTTAAAAAAATTTATGTATTATCCTTTTAGCTCAGATGGAAATGTTCTCCTAACGCAGTATATTTCCCTTTGTGGATATTTTTTATTTCACCTTGAAAAAAAATGATTATGACAGAGAAGAGAAAGCGGTGATTTTATGATAGAGATGTCATTAGATTTTGGCAGATGATTACAAAATTGAAGCATTATTTAATGAGTTAAAAATTGGTAATATCTAAAAGAAAAAAAAATTAAAAAATACCCTCGATTCTCTAAAAATCCTGCACTTCTTCTTGTAAAGGATATTAGAGAAACTGAAGTTATTAAATAAAACTGTTCTAGTGATATTGTGAAGAAAAACAAGAACTTTCGATAAGTACTGCAGTGAAAACTCTAAGCAGGAAGTGGTAAAAATAGAAGTAGAGAGGAAGTAGAGAAGTAGAGCATAGGAAAAGTAGAAGGAGGAATCTGAAGGCAAAGAAAAATATTTGAACATCAGATAATACCAGAAAGGAAAAGAATTATAGGAATGATCTTCAATAGATGAATATAGGAATAGAAAGCAGCTTTAGAAGTATGGTTTCAAAAAAAGGATTCTAGAGAGAGAAGGTGACTTTTGAATGACTGTATGTATTAAGGTATATGTTAAAGACCGTCAAAACTTGCTGCATGAGCACTTCATGAGTGATTTGCATAAAGGGCAAAACAAAATATAAAAAGTGACTCACTTCACGAACGATGTTTCGTTGAATGAATGGTGTAGAGATCCCGTGATGTACATGCTGGATTGCTTTGTATTAGTCTGTGTTGAACGCTTGTTTGAAGAGAACATTTATATTAGCATGGAAGAAAATTAGGCCGGATAACGATGTAGAATGCGACTCTGAAGAATTTGAGCAATGCTTGTGGAACCTTCATCGACGAGATTTTGTCGGTAGAATTAGATAGCAAAACCATTGATGAGCTAGTGGAGGAACGTAGATGAACTACCAAAGAGCTTATGAAGCTTCATTCTGCGTCACAGCAAAAAGTTGCAGAAGAGATTTGGTTAAATGAGGAAGAAATGATAGATCCAAAAGAATAATAACCTTATAATGAATTAAGTGGAGATGCTGAAAGCATGGGAAATTATTGTATCATATGCTTATTATAATTATTGCACAATTTAAATTCATCTAATGATAATACTATGTCTCAATTTTGCAAAGCACAAATGTCTTTATAAAATTTTCTTTTTAAAAAAATGCATGTATCATAAATGAAGAATTACATAATATTGTTTGATTTGTTTTTAGGGGGAGGGGGTATGGAACGCGTTGTCCTTATTTTACATGCTTTCCTTTGGAAGAAAATTGTCTAGTTTAACAAGCGTTTCTCATTATGAATAAAATTTGGGTACGAATTATATTCATTAAAGGATGTTACACTGAATTATTATTCATTTGTATAATTAGCAAAGGTTTCTTGCTAGAGCCTCACTTTGACTTTTGTACAATGAGTATAATAATTTCAAAAATGACGATTCTTTAAGGAGATAAATTTTATGAAATATTTATAAACGATTCTTTAGCGAAAATTTCAGTGTTTTCTGTTTGTAACCAGCGTTCGGATTTGAACCATACTTAAACTCTAATTTAAAGTTTTTAACAATAATAACAATCCGTTTCATAAAATATATTTTATATCTTATGATGTCATTTCATTAAACTGGTCATATCGGAAGAAAAGTTAAATGTTGTAAAGAGTTTCATACCAAAATGAATTTCTTGTTTGGAAATACCTCCATTACTTTCCAATGGTTTCCTTCATCGAAAACATCTTTAAGGAATTTCTTGAAGATTAATTCCTTCAATCAGTGATTCCCTTAATAGATAAAATTCATCATTGCTTAAATAAATAATATTACAGAAAATATATCATTTAAACAAATGTAATCAAATATTTTTAATGACATAAAATTATTACTGTGCCTGTTGTGTGACATGATTCTCATAAAATTCTTATCATTTAGGTTTCATATAAAATGGGGAGAAAAAAATGAGTTCATAAAAAATGGGAAGAAATACTGAGTTCATATAAAATGGAATAACATAAGAGTTTTTACCTATTTTTATGGCAAATATTTTACATAAAAAACTAATCTATGGTGTTACTTTTAATTTAAAAAATGCATCATAAATCTGATTAAACACACACTTTGGCATATAACTTTTTGAACCATTCTTTAATTTACTCAGGAAAACATATCTTTACAAATTTTACCACATGTTATGAATCAATCAAAATTCTGCTTACAAGCAATTTTCAAAACTTTACTTTTAATACACTTACTGATTTTCAGACAAATAACACCACTCATTTATCTTTAAAAGTTGATAAAACTTCCCATGTTAATTTAAAACAATGGTTCCGCACTGATAAAAATGTATAATAAACTTTCAGTAAATGGCAAGCATTAAACTTATTTTGTTTGAATCCAATTTATAATGTACAATTTGTTTACACTCATAACATTGTTAAGTTTTCATTGAAATAGTTTTACGAAGAATGTGTATGGGAGAGAGGGGAAGCATTTTGAAGGCATTCGGTTGAAGGAATAAGTGAGGTATTCGAACTCATTAAATAAGAATTTATTCTCTATTTTAATGTGTTGCTGGTTGAGGTTTAGCGATTGCTCATATGTAAAGTAAGTGCCAAAGAGCCATTTTTCAATATACTGTTGGATGCATAAATTAAAATATTTACAATAGAAATTCAAGTATTATTAATTTATCAAATATTCTTAAATTGATGATAGTTTGATGTTGATAGGAAGAACGTTCAACCATATAGTTATGTATTTTAAGACATCTTTCAGAGTAAGGTTAAAACTCATTTGAAAATATTTTATCTTAATGGGCAAAGTAAAAAGAGTCTCTTGTGTTAATTAATATTTGGTTTGCCGTACTATACCAATAAATGTCATCAGTAGAATTAAGTAATTAATTAATTTTGTATTTAAATACAAAACTCTACCAATGTTTTCCAAGTTCCCACAACCTGTTGGTTTTATTTTAAATGTAATTATAAATTTTATGGATTCTTATTATTCTTATATATATAATTTTTGGTTAATCTATCAAAAAGGAAAGAAAATTAGAGTAATTCTTTATAAAGAAAGCAGTATTTAATTTAGAAATTTATTTCCATCTGTATTCCAGTGAATTACTACAAGACATTCCTCATGGAAAGATGTTAATGAGTTTTCTTCCTTGGTCCCTCTGTTGACCAGCATATTTCGAAAACTGTCGCCCTATAGTGGCAAATCAAGGGTGTCAAAATCAAATTCCAAGCAAAATGACCAGATAAACAATGTCTAGATTAATGTGGTTCTCAAAATATAGAAACTTTAATTTTTATAGAAATGTAAATTTCTTTTAGTAACATAGTATTAAAAAATCAAAGTTTGTATAACACTTAGCAACACTCTGCTATCATATTTCCTATCACTGACACTATCTTGAATTACAGTCATTTTAGATACGAATGAAGATTATTATTCACATTCAGCATGGAAAGGATTTTATTTGTATATTCTAGCATTTTCAAAATTGGCTGGCAATTATATTTAAAATGCGTAAAACAACATTGAAACTTGTATAGTGCTACGAATGTTCTGACGCAAACATAATTTTATAGGTCTCGAATTTGACACCTTTGTGAAGGATTAAATGAAGTTTAGTAACGAATCACTTGTTGCAGCTGAATTAGTTACTGAAGATTTTCTTCTCTGCATAATTTAAACATGAGCCACTTTAAACTGAAAGATCTGTTGGAAGGTATCCAATTATGTTGTACTGGAAGCCATATCAAACTTTCATTGCGGATGCTTCGTAATAGGTTTGACCAATAGAAGATCCTCTTTACCATGGATCTTAGATCAATCAAACATGGACACTGGAAACACTACTAGCAAGCTTATTCTAGAACTCTAATGCCAGGAGTATAAAAATGTTACGAGTAATTATTTAGACTAAATTTCAAGATTTGGGGTCCAAAAACTTGGTATAAATATTTGATCAGTCATTTTTATTTATTTCTGCATGCCAAATCATCACATCGTTTCAATAACAAAGTTAAAATATATTTGAAAATAATATCAGTGTCAGTATAGCAATGTGCATTTTATAAACCCAGTATACGAACTGTAAAGACAATTCATTTAAAAATATTCATCTTGATAAAAAAAAAGGAAATTGTTAAATTAATGAATTAAATTAGTGAAATTAATCATTATCTAATAACTTCGAAATTTAAAAAGCAGAATTATTAAAAATAAATTGTTCAATTTTAATTCCAAGTTATAATATTGTAAAATACTTTTTATATAAACTATTTAAATCTTTTTGTTTCTCAAAAAAAATGTTTTCACAATTTGTTTCTGCATATCAAATAATCACACGATTTCAACAACAGGAAGGAAATTTGAAAATAATACAAATCTTTGTACAACAAAATTTAAAGTCAAATACACTAATACAAATGAACTAAGTACGGACGAAATAAATTTTTTGCAATCTGAATTATAAGTTTGCAGTCACCAATAACAAAATTTCCCCTGACAAATGACGACAACATATTCCTATATTATATAAAAAGCATGCTTCTAAATTATCCATTAAAAGAATTGAAAACGGCCACAAATTATGCGCTTTATTTAAAAACCTCGAAAGCACATATTTGGAATAACTTTTTTTCCTCTTCTTCATATTTGGAATGAAGACGAAGTGGGATTAAAAACAATGCGGATAATACTATCGATTATGAATCGATTTATTAACCAAAGCACAAGCTCTTCTTGTACCATTCTTTGTATGTCATTATAGACTTTTAATTAACTCTTAATGCCTGTACAGACTACATATAAGGAAAATTAATATTTAAAAGATGTTAAATAAAACAGAATAACTATAAATAAAATAAAATTGCTAATTTCTAGTAGAATAACTGAAAAATTTATCAAATATTAAGCAGGTTCTCTCACTTATTGATCTAAAGGATTTATTACCCTTTTTTATTGTTCTTCCATGTCTTGTGTGTAGATACAGCTGTATACAATAGTCCTGCTTTTAGAAATGAAAGCAAAATAATTGTTGAAATATTGATGTACATTTTATTTAATAGAAAGATAGCTGCACAAATACTTTACCCAGAATGCATGACAAGAGACACTCATATTTTGGATAATTTAGGCATCATTGGTTTACTTATTATCCACTCGCGATAATGAACAAAATAGTGGAATTAGTTTATATTAATTAAAAAAATATAATTAATTATTCCTGAAAAATCAGCAGCTGATTTTTGAGAAAATATTTGCTGTCAATTTGGTTTTTTTAATGTTCCCTTTTAAGGTGACACGAAGTCGATTTGGTCATGGAGTTCGCCATTTTGAGTAGTGACATGGGAGAACGTTGGTCACATCTGTATCCCTATTCAACAGAAGAAAGATAATATAAGATATTCTGAATGTCGTAATATATCGTAATGATATAGCAAAATATTGGTAGAAATTCTGTGTTAACAAGATCATCACTCTAGGTTTTCCATTTACAATAGAGGACCCTCTGAAATCATTGGCCGTCATTAGGTTTAATTCGTCTTAGGCTCGTTTAGGTGGCACATCTCTTTTAGAATCGAATTTTTAACCCATTCAAAATCCGATGTTCATATCCGTTCTTCTTAAATTACCAGTCTCATAGCTTAGGATCCACTAAAAAGCTACTGAAGTCTCTTCAACTGTTGCTATATATTAAATTTGTGCATTAAATCAATAAGAAATTTAGCTCACAAGATCAGATGTTTGAAAAGAAACAAATATTTTATTAATCATTTGCACTGCTTGTCGAATTCAAATCTCCTATTGAAGGATGCATTATTTTCACATCTTTATAAAATAATAATTATTATAAAAGCCGCAAGATTTTATATAATATCACATATAAAGGCATTTATATAATAGCAAAAAAAATTCACATTCATTTTAAGAATTTTATTCTATATACAAATATTTTTAAATTAGCTAAACACTAAAAGCAACATTTAATTTCAAATATGAATAGTTTTGCTTCTTATTACTTTTTAGAAGGTGAAAATTTAGAAAGAGATAAAAGCAAAAATTTATAGCATTATTCTACTTAAGTTTCTTATTAAAGACAACTTCATACAATATACATAACGTTTCCTACGTTTAACATAAAAAATATAATATAATAACGACGTTTAATCTTGGATTTATCTACGAAATAAGCTAATTTTCTGTTACATACCATATTAAAAATAGACTCGATAAGAAATATTTAAATTGCCTCTAAAAATGTATTTCTAGAACACAATACAAAAGCATTGAATTTTACAAAAAATAATATTATTTCTTTACTCTTACCTTTCCTGTGATAAAAGAGAATCCATGTTATCATCCAGTGTCACATAAGCGCATCGGAAGCTAAATTGAGTTCTTATATAAAAGTTTTACTTGACTACAAAGTATCTATTTTCGCTTGTCACTAACTGTCACTAGTCACACGAAGACCATATAAAGAAAGCTCTTGTAGGATAGAAAGGCCGTAAAATGTGAATGAATTTCGAAATATCTTAATAGCGTTTTCTTGTTTTTTCCTGAGAAGCTGTAAGGTGTTTCGCATCAGGTGACTGTTTTCTTCCGTTTCACTGTTTCAGTTTGGTAAACAATGTTTTTATTATATGAGCCATTCTTTTATATCCGTCTTTATTCTGAGAACCTAAGATCTATGAGAGAAATATTGAAAATTACAAAATTACAAGGGCTAATCTTTTATGCTCAAATGAGCATAAATCATTTTTAGCGAAAACAAAAGCATAAGGAATCTTACAATAAGTTAACCCTAGAATGCATGACATTATTTATTCATAAAATTGTGTCCGTTTATAATAGCTGCATATAATTTTAAAAAAAATTCTTTCAACAATTTTTAATATTTTTGTAAAATTAAAAAAAATTAAAATGCATGCAATAGCTACATTATAAATTAAAGAATATCCCAGTGTCATAAGTCACATTATAAAAAGTCTGCAATAAAATTGAATGTCCCTTTTGACCAATGTAAGGGGGAAATGACACTATTTTTAATGGTAGAATTATACATACAACAGCCATCTTTGCATTTTTCAAGCATGGAGCTTAAATCTAAATTTAGTACGCGTTTTTGAAATATATTGGTCTTTTCTGCAAATAAGTACCAAAAGCATTTTAAAAAAATTCAGAAAACTCATTCTTACCTTTTTTAATGGTCATATGAACATATAAATGGGATTAAACAGAGTAGCCAAATAGCTATACAATACACGATATTAATGAAAAGAAGCTAAAGAATTAGAATTACAAGTGTTGTTTTATTAATAAGTAATTTGTGAACCTGGACATTCCTTTTTATATACTGATCTAAATTAACTTTTAAATGCTGTTCTTATTCTTCCTTGATTAGTGGCAGTGCTGAATCATTAAAAGTAAACATTATTAATAACTCTTTAGTATTCTGAAAATTACTACAGAATTATACAATTTTTATATTAATTCCGAAATATTAATTACACTTTTTAATTTCTTTTGTCTTATGTTTATCTTTCATAATTACAGTATTAAAAGCTTTAAACGAAGGAATTACAAAGAAATTAATAAATCAATCTTAACTGTCACAACAGAAGGCTTATCATCGTATTCTTCAACAGAAACATTGTTACCCTATCTTTAAATTGTTGCATCCATGTTTGAAACATAGTCGTACTCATAATCTACTCATCCACAGACTTCAGAATTTTGTGGGTGACAAGTTGTTTCTCATTTTATACGTTTAAAAATCAAATGAAAGAAAGCATTTCATACATTACGGATATATGGAGTTTTTTTAAATGTTATTGTTACTCACTATGAAACCTCATTCATACATATTACTTCACAATGATGCTTTTTAAAATAACAGATTCATATGATTACTATAACCACTGCAACTCAATTGCGGCTTAAATTGGTAATTTGCTCATTAAAAAAACACCTTGAAATATGTGATTAAAACACAGTAGCAAATATTTTTTAAAAAAATATAGCTCTCTTAATATTATTTACATGCTCATACGATTTGAATTTATATTAAATTTCTCAAATAAGATTCATCATTTCATTTAATTTTAAAGGATAATTTTTAATTGATGAATATATATGTTAATTCCGTAAATGCTGCCAGTAAATTATTTTCATGTAGGCTCCTATGATCTTGCTATTTACTTACAAGAAAAACAATGCACTTCGCATCTAAATATTAAACATTATTTGCTTTCAACTAAAATTGAGTTTAGGAAGTGTGTGATAGTTGTCAGTCTTCAAAATACTTTAACTTAATACACAAGATGTATTTAAGAATTATCTACTCATATTTTATTGAGTATCTATGCAAAGTTAAGAAGGCACGCCATCGAACAAATGTAAATGTTGCTTGACTAAGCAAGTTTGAATATTTTCTTTCTTTTAGCAAGTGTCAGTCGCGGCAGGCAATTGATAATTTATGAAATGTAAGTGAAAAACGTCTGACTTTCATTTTTTTAAAGTATAAGTGAAAAAAAAAACTGAAACAATGATGGTGTGTATAATTGTGCTTAAAATTAGAAAATTCTCACATAGAAACGATCCGCAAAATTGAATAAAACTTGATTAATATGCATCGCATAATTAAAAAAAATGGTACAACTGTTTCACAAATGACTACAAAGTAATAAAAATAGACAAATTTTCTTATAGGCTGTTGACAACCAGTTATGACATCATCAATGACCAAGTGAGGAATGCATTGACCCAGAATCATTAAATAACCACTAGAAAATTTGTCAATATCAGCCATAGCGGCATTAGGCTTTAGAAAAAATATCCAGTATCCGTTTTAACAAAATATTCAAGATTTAGAAGAAACTCGGTGAAGACCGTGCTAAAGATGCAAACAAACATGATGATTATTTATGGATTAAATATGTTTATTAATATACAAATCTCATATGCTAAACATAGGAAAATTCTACATATACAATATTCAAAATCTCAAATGCACCTCAAAATCCAGTTTCATTATGCAATGTTAACACAAAAGAAGAGATAATCAAATTATAATAAATGAAATAAATGAAAAAATATAATTAAAAGTAAAATAATTCATTTTTAAATGCTTACAAATTTATTTCAGAATTTTTCTTTCAGAAACAGACATCCAACATAAATCTTTCTGTTGTTTCTGGTATTATTTGTATGGGAAGTAAAACAATAGCTATAACGAGATTTTTTTATTTAATGATCCTTTTATTTGTAAACACGAAGAATATCTATTACTTTCTTTTTATTTTAATGTATTCACACATTCAATTTCTACAATCTTTTTTCAAATCAATTATTTAATGTGGGAGAAGAATGCAGTAATAATTTTTAAGAATTCATTTAGAAATTATTCATTATGATTTTACATTCTTAACTACAAAGTTGCCCACTTTAGATCGAGGTATATTTTATTTAATAATCTTTTTATTTGAAAGCATGGAAAAATATTTATTAATTCCTTTTCATTTTAATGTATTCATATTTTATTTACATTATCATTTTTCAAATTAATGATTTAATTTGGAAAAATAAAGCAACAGTAATTTTGGAAAATTTATTGAGATATCATTCATCATTTATAATGATTGTTTTCCGGTCGTTATTTATTATATTTAACTACAAAGTTGCCCATTTTATCTCGTAGCTAAATGTTTTAAATAATAGTTTGATCTAGGTATATTATATTTAATGATCTTTTTATTTGAAAATATGAAAAAATATTTATTCATTCCTTTTCATTTTAATGTATTTACATATTTAATTTACATAATCATTTTTCAAATTACTGATTTAATGGGGGAAAATAAAGCAAAAGTAATTTTGAAAGATTTATTGAGATATTATTCATCATTTATTATAATTGTTTTCCAGTCCTTATTTATTATATTTAACTGTAAATTTGCAAATTTTATCTTACAGCTAAATGTTTTAATTAGTTGATAGAATTAGTTTTTTTTTATTATTTAATGATCATTTTATATGAAAACATGAAAAAATGCTCATTACCTCCTCTTCCTTTTAATATATTCTCACATATAATTTCTACAATAATTTTTCAAATTAATGATTTAATTTAAAAGAATAATAACGCAGCAGTAATTTTGAAAAATTTAATTAGAAATTATTTATCATAAATTATAATTGCTTTTTTTGTATTTTGTATTTTATCTCGCAGTTAAGTGTTTCAAATAATAGGTCAGGAGATATAGAAGTCTTGAAATTTTAATTGCTGGAAAGCAATAAAACTGATTAAATTCCTTTTCCTGAATTTCCACAGTTTTCTTTCAGGAAAATATATTTTCAAGCTATTATAATCAAACAATGTCATTATATTTAAAAGTTATGTTAATAATTTCAACAATAAAATTAGAGAGCAGATGAAAGAAAAAATATAACCATTCACACAAAATTCCATTACATGTCTTAACTTACTATTGTCATGTGTGTGTCTTATGAAATCAAGAAAATACATGGTTTCTAAAATCAGAAATAAAACAAACGAAAATAGAGGTAAAATAATTAACATAAAAAAGTAAGTAAATAAAATATGCAATCTCAATTTCAAACTAATATGTCAATTAATTGAACAATTAATTATTATGATTGGAAATGAATTATTCAAATCTTTTTAGGGGATTAGCGATATTCTATATATAAAATAACTAGGTCATGAAAAAGAAAAATACGAAATAAATTACGTTTTCTGTAAGAGTACTTAAAAAACATCCAATGTTTATTTACATTAAAACTTTTTTTAAAAAAATTTTAAAAATAAAAAAATCCGTTTCAAAAAACTCATTTTATTTTGTTCAACATCTAAACAAATTTTTAGCCCAATGATGAAAAAAACTATATTCCTATTTCTTCTCGGAATATAGTGATGTTAGTTATATAAAATAATAAAATTATTAGAAGAAACAAATCAAACGATTTTAGTAATAAGTACATTACGTATTTTCTTTATAAAAGTACTAAGAAACATAAAATGTTTATTTAAGTTTTCAAAAAATAGAAAAAAGTCTTAAGTCTTTAAATAAAGAAGAAAAACACTAAAGAAATCTCTTTCAGAAAACTCCTTTTCATTTTGTTGAACATCTAAACAACTTTTTCGCAATCTTTTGATACATATAATTATTTTCTGTATATTAGTCATCCAAAATAATAAAGAGATAATAACATATTTTGCCTCTAGAAAACAAAACTCAGAAAGACACGAAGTCATTCAAAAAGAAAAAGAAGAGAAACGAGAAATCCGAAATATGAATAACCTCATTAATATTCGCTCTTCATTTATTCGTAT
>JAPMOR010020039.1:139-11221 GCA_026543865.1 Argiope aurantia
GTGTGTGTGTGTGTGTGTGTGTGTGTGTGTGTGTGTGTGTGTGTGTGTGTGTGTGTGTGTGTGTGTGTGTGTGTGTGTTGGCGCTCTACAGGTCAGACCATTCAATCTACAGCTACCAAATTTGGCACGTGTATACCTTGGAGGCCGGGAATGTGCACCTGGGGGTTATTTTTTCGAATTTTTAAATATAATTTTATTTATTTAAAAATTAAGCGAAATTTTGACGTCTTACTGCTATAACTTCCGAAAATATTACCGCACAAAAAAGATTTTTACATCAAGTTAAAGATCAAAAATTTATCTTTTAAATGATACTAATGTTTTAATCTTAAAATTAAATTTCTATTTTTAATGAATTTTCAAATAAATATTTTAAATATATTTTTCAACAATTTTTTTTCGTAAAAAATAAAAATAAAATTTAAGCTACTCAAGAACGATTCGTATTCATGGGAAAAAATTAGCTTTTTTCAAAGTGTTGCCATCACATTGATTAAAGCTCCATCTAAAAATAAATGAAATCTTTTTGGAAATAAAATCTTCAAAAATATAATTTTCGGCACGTGTCTGTAGGAAATGAAACAAATAAGAAATGTTATTTTCTCTAAAAAATAAATTCAAGAAAACTTATTTTATGATCTTTTACACTATCTATATTATTAATCCAATGAATCAGCTTTATTTTAAGGCAAGTTTTGTTTAATATGAACAGGATATCCATTCAAATCAGGGCCACACAGCTAATTTGTAAACCTTTATGAGACACAGATCTGCTAAAATGGTCTAAATGGAAAATGATTATATTTTATGTAACTTGATTTAATAAATGCTCTAATAAATAACACATTTTTGATTTTACTATGGAAATCGTAATTTCCAAGCTTCTGCTATGGAAATTACGAATAACAAAATGTTCTTGAAACACTAATATTTTAAATAAAAAGAGTTAATTTCCAATCAACTAAATCAATCACTTAAACTGACTGATTTATGAAAATTTGAATATTACTATTGAATTAAAAAAAAGGATAATTTTAGATTTTCCACCGATCGCTTCAAAGAAAATACGCCAGTCAGCGAGCAGGTTTCTCAAGATTAATTGGCCTAAGATTATGAAAATGTTCAGTTTTTCTAAATTTTTAACATTTAAAACTTCATAAATAAGTCTTTGGTGTGTCCAGAATATTTCTCAGAATATGATACCTTACTGCATTAAATTTAGACTTCATAATTTTTGAAATATATTTATAGGCCGGAATAAAATATTATTATTGATTTCATTTCAATCCTTTTGAAAGTAAAACTAAGAACTAAATTTTACGATGAGAAATTTTTGTTAAATTATTGTTTTATATATTACATAAATTATGTAAAATAATTTGTAGTTCACATAAGACTTAAATACCGAGCGATTCTGTTTGCAATACTTATATTCAGTAATAATAATAATAAATAAATAACAATAAAGATGATAAATAAAATAAAACACTTGGTTTTATCTGTTTTAAATGACAACAAATTAGCAAAACATATATAGTACATTGAAAGAAACGATCTAAACAACAGTATAAGTTTGGTATGACTATCAAATTTTGAAGATTAAAAATGTTTTGTTTGAGAATCTGTTAAGAGACCAGTTGCTTAAAATATTTAATTGAAAATTGTAGTGAGCGGTAACACTGGCGAACCAGCTGGTCGCCAAAGGCGGCTTGTACTTATAATAAAGCTCAATGTGTGTGTGCGCGCGCGTGTGTGTGTGTGTGCGTGTGAATGTGTGTTGGCGCTCTACTGACCAGACCATTCACCCTACAGCTACCAAATTTGACCAGTGTATACCTTGGAGCCCTTGAATGTGCACCTGGGGGTTATTTTTTCGAATTTTTAATTAGAATTTTATTTATTTAAAAATTAAGCGACATTTTGGCGTGTTTCTGCTATAACTTCCGAAAATATTACCGCACAAAAAAATTTTTAGATGAAGTTAAAGATCAAAAATTTATCTTTTAAATGATACCAATGTTTTAACCTTAAAATTAAATTTCTATTTTTAATGAATTTTTAAATAAATATTTTAGCTATATTTTTCAACAATTTTTTTCGCACAAAATAAAAATAAAATTTAGCTGCACGAGCACGTTTCGCATTCATGGGAAAAAAAATAGCTTTTTTCTAAGTGTTGCCATCTCATTCATTTAAGCTCCAATTTAAAAAAAAATTCAATCTTTTTGGAAATGAAATCTGCAAAAATATAATTTTCGGCACGTGTCTGTAGGAAATGAAACAAATATGAAATATTATTTTTTTCGAAAAAATAAATTCAAGAAAAATTATTTTATCTTTTTCACTCTCAATATTATTAATCCAATAAATCAGTTTTATTTTAAGGCAAGTTTTGTTTAATATGAACAGGATATCCATTCAAATCAGGGCCATACAGCTGATTTGTAAACCTTTAGTAAGTCGCAGATCTTCTAAAATGGTCTAAATGGGAAATGATTATATTTTATGTAACTTGCTTCAATAAATGCTCTAATAAATAACGAATTTTTGATTTTACATAAAGCTTCTGCTGTGGAAATCACGAATAACAAAATATTCTTGAAACACTAATATTTTAAATAAAAAGAGTTAATTTCCAATCAACTAAATCAATCACTTAAACTGACTGATTTATGAAAATTTGAATATTACTATTGAATAAAAAAAAGGATAATTTTAGATTTTCCACCGATCGTTTCAAAGAAAATACGCCAATCAGCGCGCAGGTTTCTCAAGATTAATTGGCCTAAGATTATGAAAATGTGGAGTTTTTCTAAATTTTGAAAGCAAAACTAAAAACTGAATTTTATGCTAAATCTGAGAAATTTTTGTTGAAATATTCTTTGAGATATTACATAAATTATGAAAAATATTTTGTAGTTCACATAAGACTTATATACCGAGCGATTCTGTTTGCAATACTCATATTCAATAATAATAATAACAATAAAAATATAGCAATAAAGATGATAAATAAAATAAAACGCTTGGTTTTATTAAAAAATATCTTTATATTAATTGCAATTTCATTCTTTCCAGTTTAAATTAAAGTTGAAATTTTACCGGAAATGATAACAAATTAGCAAAATATATATAGTAAATTGAACGAAACGATCTCAGCAACAGTATAAGTTTGGTATGACTATCTAAATTTGAAGATTAAAAATGTTTTCTTTGAGAATCTATTAAGTGACCAGTTGCTTAAAATATTTAATTGAAAATTGTAGTGAGCGGTAATTCTTGCTAACCGACTGGTCGCCAAAGGCGGCTAGTATTCAATAAAATTAACTTTCTAAGAATAAAAATGATATAATTGAAATTAAAAGTAGCATGTATTATTTAAACTAATCTCAATACTGTTGTATATTAAATATTGTTATATTTAAAATATTAAATATTGTAATGTTATAGATCTGCAATTTTATATTAAATAGGAAAAATTAATCCAAACTTAATTAAAAATATATGATTACTTCTTAATAAGTAGGCACATGATTTAGTTATAATTCAATGAGCTAGTAATTTTGCTTCAGATAATGACTGACACAATATTTTACTGTGGAGCACGGAGTATTTCAATGCGTCGCATAAAGTACTGTTCTTTTTCGTATGCCAAAACTACCACTTTCCAACGATTCTACCTCAATAAGGGGAGAGACATGAAAGGAAAAGTGCATTTCTGGAATTCTTCAGCATCCTTTGACCTTGATTAGATTACTTTTCCCGTCAGATATTTTAATTGTTCAATTTTTTCCCACGTGTATGAGATAATCATATCGTTTCTAATCGTACTATATTAAATCAAAATTGCGTATATTATTACAATTATTGCTTATACGGCCAGTTCAAGTGGCGAAAATACTTTCAGTAATGGCACATATATATTGTAGAATGTCGTTAAATGTGACCAAAATTTTCTACCTTGCTAATTTCAAAATTGCATTAAAAATTCAATAATAAATAAAATAAAGGTTTGAACATAAAAAATTATTTTGTAGAAAAGTGAATTACCAAATTTTAAGAGCAGAAATCTTAGTAATCAGAAAATGTTTTTCTTCATTTTGTTTTGTTTTTTAATGTTTCCATAATATGGTACATATTGTATTTAGTTTCAATGTAAATTAAAAAATAAAATATTAAATTTGTGCTTCTTCCGTTCAACTATTTAAGTCCAAAATTTGAAACAAATCTGCAATTTGAAAAAATAGAAACTGATTTTTTTTCACCATATTTCCATTTCTTTGTTATAGTTCATTTATTTATTGATAAATAAAATATACAAATTCGATATGTCAGCCAATTTCTACTACAATATGAAAATCTCCCATTTTATTATTTTAACATATTTATTAACATTTTATTTATATATTCTTAAAAATAGATCAGTTTTTTAGGGTATACAACTCCTGCGCTCATAGGACTACACATTTTCACTTTAATGAAGATAAATAACAGCTCTTAAAAGCAAACGATATTTTACAAATTAACAAATAACGTAAATGCAAACACCATCGATCACTTCAAAAAACACAACTTTCCAGTAGAATGCAATTTTTAGGATGAGGCGATTAATGCATCGGTAGTTCAACATAAAACACATGGGAATCAATGAAAAAATACTAATTACTCTAAGAACTACATTAGAAAAAAGAAGAAAAAAATGAGAGAAAAAACACTCATCTTTTTCAATGTATTGGTAATTATTTCGTAAATAGAATAAAGTATTTCTCTTTGACCCAGAGATATTGTATAATTTAGACACTGTTTTTCATTATTCAATGGCTAACATGATCCTTTGAAAAGCGATACTTATTTCCAAAATTGTTTATTAACATATGAGCAGTAAGTTTTGTTAAATTAGTATTGATTATGGTTATGTTTCTATTTATCCTATTGATTATGATTATATTTCTATTTATCTATATTCTTACCAATTATATTTATTATTATATCAATATATACATTTATTCTGGGCAAATATATATGTAATAATAGCTATTAATCTGATTTAAATGCTAATTAATTTCCTGATTTTTATCTTAATTTAGAGCATAATAACATCATTCTAAAGTTTTCTCTTATTTCCTGATCCAATTCCCATTTTCTTATTTAATTCATTCTGCACGCAGTCTAGAACACTGACTTCAGCATTTTCTCACGCTTCGAATGAATTGATAAAAATCCCTAATGGTTGTAACATTCTTTTAAAGATACCTAAGATTCCCTTTCCTAAGTCTGCACACGTGTCAAAGAAATCCCTATCAAAATCTCAGTAAAATCCCTGAAGGGAAATTTGTCTCTTTTTGCTCTAGTGTCGCTATGTGGACTGGCGCATCTTTTATTATCGTTTGTTTCTTACACAAATTATATCTCCCGGAATGAAATAAATCGAAGTTAAAATTCCAAAAGTTCAATCTTTCTGGTCATGTAACTGCTTATATATAATTTTGAAGCAAAAGGGTTTCGAAGAGCGTGAAGAGATTTTTTTTAAGTTCATTTTGTTTCCTTTCACCGGGAGATATGATTTTTCGCACAAGCAAAAGCTACGAGCACAACACAGAACGAAACAACAAGAAATGAGGAAAAGCTGATGAAAATTCTATCTCTGTGAATATATATTGTGATATTTTAATAGGGATTTCTAACACGTGTCAATCACAAATAAGGGATCTTTAAAAAGAATATGCTTAGCTGGACAATATTTTATCCCTTCACTACGAGTGTGGGAACCATTGACTAAAGCATTTTCACAGAGATTTTGTTATATTAATTATATAAAAAATGTGGAATGGGACCAGGAAATAAGAGAATATTTTAAAATGAAGTTAATATGGACTAATTTAAGACAAAACTTGGGAAATTAATCAAGTTTCAATTAGATTTTAAAACACCCTTACATATATATAATACACAGATTATTTACATACGTATTTATTTTATAAAATACTGGCATCTTTTCATACAACTAAGCACGAAAACTCTCTAATAATTTTTTTTAGGCTTTAATCATCAAGAACCTAATTTTCCTTATAAAGTAACATCGTTACTATAGAAATTTCTAAATTACTATATTATCAATTAACTATTAGTTAGTAATTACTAAATTAGTTGTCAGTTTTAAAAATTTTATGGAATTTTTTTATTAAATAACAGCGAGTACAGATATCGCAAGGTCTTCAAAAATAAACTTCTTCGAAACTTGAAGGTTGTTGCTCTTTAAGTTATGTCTTCGTCCAAGATAAAAGTCGCGTTGAGATACAGAAAATGCATTGATATAGATTTATATGCGTTGAGGTATTCTAATGTATAATTTGGCACCAGAGGGACTTGTAAATCGATGCTTTATTACGATCAAATATACACAGCATGGCCTTCTTGTCGAGGGAAAATTCTAAGCACCTTTAATCATGAGTTATGTGCATGCGCTGTTAACGTTTGATGAAAACAGTTCTGATTAGATTGTCACATGATTCTCTCGGCTTATTCTGCTGGTGAATATATCTCTAGATGAGATTCTTTCTATGATGAGCTTATTTCTTTACACAAAATCCTTTTTTTTTTATCCTTAAGTTTTAAAAAGTCTTTTTTGAAGCTTCGTAGCATAATCCGCTTGATTTCTATCATTCTAATTTCTTCATCTAATTTCTTCATTCATCTAGTTTTCTTCATCTAGTTAGTCTTCATCCAGTTCAACTTCATCTATCTTCCAGTTCTTCATCAACTACCGCACTTTGCATGAAATGATTGATATGTCAACCAATTTATTGAAAAAATACAAACCCTAAAGCATTACTATGTAAATAAAAAAAAATTTTGCTTTTAAGCATCCAAAATGAAGTTGTTGTTGTTGTTTTTTTCGTCGAGACTATCATTGGCATACGAGTGAAAGATTTCATGAAACAATAAAATTCCCTTGAATATCATACTGCAGTAAAAAGCAATGTTAAAAACTGAATTTAAAAATTTTATTACAACCAAAAGGAGGGAATAAAGTTTTTCTTCACTGAGTAGTTAATTTCATGAATTTTAATATGATGTGAATTTATTTTTTGTGCAATAATATACTTCGACATTACTGAGCAAAAATGTTAAAAATTCAATTTAGTTTTAATTTAATTAAAAATTAAATTAATTAAAATTTTTAAAAAATTCTTAGTGTGGACTTATTATCTTTAAAGTATCCATGTTATTATCAGTGTGTAGTTAGAATATATAAATCTATATACGTTCAGTTCATTTAATTTTAAACTATCACTTAATTTGACTTTTTTCTTGTTGATAAAAAAAGCATTTCATAATCAATATTTTTTTCATTCAGTTCCAAATGCTCCAGAAAAAAAAAAACATTTCTGAAATTTCCTGACATTACAATAACTATTCACTCTATATACTATTTCAATGCACCCAGATCTACATTATCAGTTACTGAAAATTATTTTAATTTTCTTTTTCTGCAAAGAATGGCACTTCCTTGTAAATTTGAGAAAATTTGATTTAAATATTACAAAATAATTATAATAAAAAATAACAAATTAAAGATGAACTCTAGAAAATCAACGAAATGAAAAAAAATTCTATATTTTAGTTCTCTAATAAAAATGTTTTTAAGCAATTTTATAAATATGTTTGTATAAAAAGTTATTGATGCAATTGTTTGTTTTGGAAAAAATACTTCCTTGTAAAAATGAATGAAAAGTAATGAATGCATCTTTGACAAAAAAAATCAGCAACTTCACTTTTACATTTTTTTTCAAAAGCAAGAATCACAGAATCTTTATACTCTTGTAAGATTGCAATAAGGAATGATTTAATTTGAGTTTTATACCTCTTTGCGTTTGAGAGAGAGAAATAATCCGCAAAATGGAAAGCACCTATTCATCCCACGTTAATATGGACATTATCAAATGTCCGCCTATTCACGCAAACTGAAAATTATTAATGGTGGTCTCGACTCAAATGTAAACATCGTTATTCTACCACCACCATAAATTATAAGGTCAATCAAAAATATTCTTCTTGTAGCTTCAAAACTTTACATTAATCCAACTAAATCAATGTAAATTAAATTAGAACTTTCTTGAATTGAAAGATCAAATATTTGAGACTTAATTAAGACCTTTCTGAATTATCAATGTTGCTAAACTAAATAAAAACTTACACAAATTTTATTTTATGCTTTATCTTTCTTTACGGAGTTATTGCCGATTCCAAATAGAAAAGCAGGTTAGTTCAATCTGGGAAATATGTATGTTTACAATATAAATGGATAAATAATCAGACTGTATAGAATATAATTGGATATTCTATACTGTATGAAAATTTCTTTCAGGGACTTTAGAAAAAATTGTATGAAAGACAAATGTGTATGTATTTTAGTAATTGTGAAATATACTTTGCCTTTGAAATCATTTACCGAATGTTTGAGAATTTCAGTGGAATTCGTGGAAAAATTGTAATTAGCTACTTCAAGATCCATCGAGAATTAAACACTTGACAGTTTTTTTAATGCCATTCTATCCTAGATTAAAACATTCCTTTTAAAATATCCATTTCCTTACAATTTATATATCAGTTTTTATCCTGTTTCGCAACAATCTGAAGTTAACAGAAAGAGCGATTTTTTTTTCCTTTTAGTTCCTATAAATTTTTCGTTTAGAATATAAATGTCGTAGCATGAAAATTTTGTAACTCTGAATAGTCTTCATAAAGAATTCTCCCATAATGCAATTCGATTTATTCAGCGAACGTTTTCTTGTCCTTTTGCTGAAACTGTTGTGAGACTCAACTTTGGAAAAAAGGGATATTACAAAACTTTCTTTCGCAAATTTGGTATCTCGTATGATTTTTCTTTGAGAAGGAGGGGGTGGGGGGAGAAAATTTCTAAATATAAATAAAATCAAAGAGTTGGATTGAAAATTGTAATACTGTGTCTAAATAGATATGCGATTTAAAATATCTATAAATTTATGCCCTCTTTTATGAAGAAGGTAATTTCATTTTTACCGAAATTTTAAAATTTCTTAATATATTGTTGGTGGTGATCGAGGACTTATGAGAATGAAAGACAAAAAAAATCATAAAGAATTTAAATACAGCGACGCCTCTGGGAATTAACTGTGACTGAACTTAGTTCAAATTCTGGAAAATTCAGATTAACTTGAAAATTCTGTAGAATACTCTTAATATACCGATTGCAATAGAATTTTGGATTTGAATATCCAATAAAGCTGAACAGGAAGATCCTGCAGCGATTCACGCTTTACTCTGAAACCGTTGGCAAACAATTTTTGAGGCAGTGACCTTGAATTAAAGTGGCTCAAGATTACTATGACAACGCGTATTGAAAACATATTAGGTTAATAGTGTGTAGCTGGTTGTGTGTGTTTAATCCAAGGAAAGATGCTTTCTTGTCTTTTTATTTATTTTCGCACGCACACACACATATGACGATGGACGATGATCACACATATATATAAGGAAACACATAATATATACATTTAAAAGTAGAAATTACCGCTAACAAAGAGCGAACGCATAATTCAATTTGCCGCTAACAAAAGAGCGAGCGGTGCCTGCTTGCATCAATTTAAAAGTAGAAATTGACGCTAACAAAAGAACGAGCGGTGTCTGCTTGCACCAGTTTCACACCAACTCTCAGGTTGAAGTGTTTACAATAAAAAGCTCTAGTGCGCTTCCCTCCCATTCCAAATATACAAATGGCCCAGAGCATATTGCGCCATATATTTCAGTATTAATTTTTACTATATGAATAATTATACAAAGAATAAAAAATTTCAAATAATGAAATCACATAAACATAGTGGCAGAGTTGATGTTACAAGAGTGCCTTAATGCAGCGGAATTGAAGCACCATGATAGGGTGACTAGACAGCAGATAGTACCTAGTGTACCTCAATATCTTAGATTTGAGGTACCACGGTATTGAGGCACTTTATGTATTACCTGTTGTCTAGGCACCTTAGTCAGTATTCACTTCACTCCACTGATTTGCATGCATTATCCTATCGAAGCCGTATTGGCATGTTGAAATGCGTGTATTTAAACGAATTATTTTTGTTATATTTATTATATACTTAAAAGTTATCTTATACATTGTGTATAAAAGTAGTTTTTATTCATGATTTATATATTGATGTATGTTATGTATGTTACTTTACTTCTTTGTCTTAATTTTGCTGTGCCAAAGATTTACTGTTCTTACATGTAAGCATGGCAAGGCTGAGCAGGAAGATGGAGCATGCGTATTTCCGTCTGGTTACGTGTATGGAATTTCTTTTATTCTTGGCAAAAGCTGAAAGATCTTCAGTGCTACTGACGTGAGTAGTTACTTCTAAAATCGAAACCCACAATTCTGGTTGATCTTTTTTCCCAACTGTTAATCTATTGTTGTCTTTTGTTGAAAAGCAAGAGTTTGTTAAATGGCATGTCTTACTGAATGTCACTGGTTTTCAATCCAGGAAAGTAAATACTTTTTTGTTGCTTTTTTTTTCATCTCTTTTTTCTCTTTAAGAAAGGTCCAGAGTCAGAGAGAAGGAAAAAATGGATTTCATTGAAATCGAATGGGAATTTCCCGTCCCTGTGAAAGATTCGAATGGCCTTTTCTATGGGTTACTTTAATAACATGACAATGGACCCAGCAGTCCACGCCAAACAGAAACCTACGTCCGTCCACTTACCCAAAGGATTTAAAATGTTTCTCAAAAGTGCTCCTTTAAAATACTCCAAAATACTTTAAAACCTTTGGTCAATGGACTGTTTTTTTTTTAAATGGTCCTGGATAAGTTTTATTGTATCTTTTTTATACTTAGGGTGGCACTTTGAAAAGTTTTATTGCATTTTGTTTTCCTATCCAGCACTCTTTTGAATAAAATTGTCACTTTGGCATATGCAGTTGAATTATTCAACATGCTTTAATTTTTCCTTAGTAAAAGCTTTTATTATTATTATTGAATCTAAATTGAACTTATCAAATATGATCTAATTGTGAAATATTACATTTCATGCCATGCATATCTTTAAATA
>JAPMOR010020040.1:0-11203 GCA_026543865.1 Argiope aurantia
TATATAAATTTCATCTTTTTTTCTTTAATTTATTTTGAATATTATTCTGAATACTAATTCTATAGTTATTCTGAATTATTCCAAACATATTCATTCAAAAAAATTTGCTATGAAAATATTTATATATTTATTTGAAGTTTTAATTCTCAAGATCATGCAAATGCGCAGCAATGATTCCTATTCTGAGCATTCTGCTTTTAGACCAGATTCCTACTGTAATTGAAACTTTAATCGGATTGTGGTACTACGAATCGTAGACCCTCCGCGCATGAAAGTGATATTTAGCTTGGTGGATAGCGCCTCAGCGAAAAACACATTTTTGTTTGTCTTCAATTCGAGTCTCAAAACCGCAAAATAGTTTTTTTTTAATTTATTTGGAATATTATTCTGAATACCAATTCTAAAATTATTCTTAATTATTCAAAACCAATTCATTGAAAAACAAAATTTTACGTGAAAATATTTATATATTTAATTGAATTTTTATGTGTCAAGATCAAGCACATGCGGGGAAATGATTCTTATTCTTAGCATTGTGCTTTTAGAACAGATTCCAACAGTAATTGAAACTTTAATTCTATTGTCAAATTAAGAATCTTAGGGCCTTCACAGTTTGTTGTTATATGTAGCTTGATGGATTGCGCGGCAGGGAGAAACAGATATTTTTGCTGGTCTTCAGTTTGAGACTCGAAGCCGCAAAATGCTTTTATATACATTTCATCTTCTTTTTTGAATATTATTCATAATACTAATTCTATACTTATTTTGATATATTCCAAACCTATTCATTCAAAAAGAAAATTTTACATGAAAATATTTATATATTTAACTGAATTTTTATGTGGCAAGATCAAGCACATGCGCAGAAATCATTCCTATTTTTAGCATTGTGGTTTTAGATCTGATTCCTACCTTAATTGAAACTTTAATTGGATTGCCTTATTAAGAATCTTAGACCCCCCCCCCCCATCGTCCTCTGTACATGGTTTGGTGGATAGAGCGGCAGGAAGGAACAGATGTTTTTTGCAGGTCTTCAGTTCGAGTGTCGAAACCATAAAATGGTTTATATATATTTCTTAAGCCCTTGTGTTGCTTTAAAACGGGTCGTTATTCTAACTGAACCAGATACTTAATAAATGTGAGCATCTGCAGTCAAGACTTGAAAAAAGGTTTAATCAGATTAAAAAATAATCTTTTATTTTATTAGTGAAATAAAAGTTGAAAATTAACTTTAATTTGCTTCTATTCTCGTATCGAATGGAATTTAATCGATAAACGTTCTAAAATATTAAACCAATGGATTGGAAAAGAGCCACATGAGCAAAAATATTTTAATCTTTCAACTACCAGCAATTGAGTGAAAAAGGGTTGAATTTTCATTTCTACATTTTGCTTTGCAAATTAAATGAAGTAAATAAATGATGGTTATGAAACATGAATCCTCAGTTCTCATTGCAAATTGCTATCTGCATAATTTTTGGTTTTGGCGATGAGATAGAATTCGCATGCGAAAAAGAAAAAAAAAAAACCACTTTCTATACGAGCATTTTTAAAATTAAAAAAAAGGACAAAATTTTGTTAGGATGAGAAAAAAAAACAGTAAAAAAAGGGGGGGTGACTAGATTTCAGAAGAAACAGAATTCCCAGTACGATAACAGCTTCCCTGATACATATATCTCAATATTATACTGAATATTTGAAAACAAATTGCCGTAATAGATTCTATGTAAGACAAAAGTATATTAGAATTTCATTTACTCTTTGATAAAAAAAAAAATGAATGTTGTTGTTTTCTTGTTTGCTTCTGAAATGCAGTAAAATGATTCGAGTAAAGCAATTTTTCATTTCGTTTCAGGTTTTCTATTACAGTAAGATGTTAGTGCGATGCACTTGTATCTTAATACGTAAACTGGTATTGGTTAAAATCACGATGAAAAGTTTTTTTTTTAATCTTTAGGACCTGATCAATAAGAAATGTTGAATGGTTAAAGTTCCACTTTAAAAATGTAAATTAAACAGAAAAAAATTAAATAAAGTTTTTAAAAAGTACGAATATCTATATAATTTTGCCAACATATTGGAGAAAAGGAATAGAAATCCTATTGTAAATATTGTTTAAAAAGTATAGTATGTCACTATTTTAATTTCTTTATAATGAATTTACTTTGTTACTAAAACTCAAATTTATTTATATGCAGAAAAATAAATATTAACAGAATCTATAGGAATGTGCAAGAATTCAAAGCAAAGTTTATAGAATTTTTTTTATTATATAGAAGCTATAAATAGAAGATATGAGTTTGAATGAATTCTTTATTTTATTTAAGATTATCTGCCTTGGGCGACTAGTTAGTTTAACGATATATTGGTTGTATTTATTTCAATTAAATCTCTTACATGTAAATTCCTGTTCATTTTTCCGTCAGCAAATTTTTAAGCAATAAATTTTCATTGATTAAAAACCATTCTACTTTAATAACCTTTTCTATGAACATTATATATAATAAAACCCATTATAATGAAGTTAAATCCCACAACATCATAGTGCTATTAAATACATAACTGTCTGGTTCATCTGTCTTCTGATTTTTGCTTTACTGTAGCTTTACTGCATATTCCTACATGTAAACTACATAAATATTAAACGGAACATGAACATAGACATCCTTATTCCTTCAACTTCAGTGATGGTGGAAACTAATGCGATTCATTTGATGAAATTCCAATGCAAATCCTTAAAATTCATGCAAAATCATTTTAAATTCTTAAAATTCAGGAAAAAATACACAACAATAAATTAAAGATAATTTTTACATTATATAATTGTTCAAAATATTTTGTGCTCTAATATCTACGTAAATTAAGATGATAAAGTATCAAAATCTTACTTAGTTTTCAATTAGTTAACATTTTAATTATAATATCAAATTATTTAGAAGTGCACATTATTATGTTTGAAAATGCATAGAGGTCATGTTTGGTAGTTGTAGATCAAACATTCAGGTTTAAAGAGCCATAATATATACACTCAGGCACACATATTCATCTTTATTTTACGGAAAAGAAATAGAATTGGTATCATTAAAGATTTTAAATTGTTATAAAACTGAGTTTCATGCAGTAATATTTTCGGAAATTATGGAGAGAAAGTGACATAATTTCGCTTAATTTTCAAATAATTAATATTATAATTGAAATATAAAACCATTGGCTACGAATTGCACATCCCCATTCTGCGAAGTATATATATAAGACGGCATCTGGGGGGGGGGGAGTAAAGTAGATTTAAAAAAAAAAGGAATCGTAATATCAGAAATAGGCAAACAATTAATTTATTAAGACTACTTATAACTAAGCAAACGTTTCAATATTTAAATTATTTACAGAAATGGGATAAGATTTAATTGGGAGTAGGGTTCACCTGAGATGCGTGGCTAAGCCTAAAAATAAAAGACTGGGTAAAGGGAGCACGTAAAACGCGACCAATCCCGTTCGTCCTTCGCCACCGGAAGAAAAAGGACTCGAATGTTTCACTAGGAGCTTACCAGGCGCTCTGGCGTCACACGACATGATTGGCACCACCATCTCTTACAAACGAACCCAAGTAAATACTTCAATTAATCACAATCCCTGAAACAAGTTTACAGCCAATATCATTTCTTACAAGTTCGGGATCACTGAGCCCAGTGATATGATACAGATTGAATAATTGGCCTATAACTAGACTAAATAAATGCACAATAGAATGCAGAAATTTCTGAAATGAGGTAAATATAAGGAATAATACAATACGCTAAGCAGATGACGTATACGGCCTAATGGCGCCATTTTAGTTTCACCAAGAAGTCGCCAGTAATGCGTGTTTAGCATGTAGTTGTTCTTGAGCGGAACTTGTCAGGCCACGTTAGGTTTAATCCTTGGATTTACAAAATACACGAGAGCTAGCTCACGGGGTGGCGTAGCCTCCCCTGAACCTCTTCCGCTTCATTTCTTTAAATATTTTAGAAACAGATCCGAATGAAATGATTTAAAAAACAAGATACTTTTTTAACAGGGGATCTCTCTTTCATTTTTTTTAAATATTTAAGATAAAGATCCAAATGAAGTTATTTATTTTTCTAATTAATATTAAATAAGGTGATGATGAAGAATTATTTTTTGCTCCGATTTTTTTTAATGATTTCTTAATTTTATGCTGAATGTTTTAATGACTATGTATACCACTAAAATCTGGTATGAAACATGAAAAAAATAATGTTTTTTTTACCTTTTTTTAAAAGCATAGTTTATAAAAGTTAATAGCTGTATATGTGAGCTTCTTATAAAAAACATAAAAAGTACAGTTTATTTAATAATTTGTCATTTTATTATTTTTTTCGTTTTTTTAACTACAGATTTGCAAATTAACCTCCCTTATAGAATAGCTCTTACTTATCAGACTTTAATAGAGTACTCCTTCCAAGGAATGTCTGATAATTTCTAGATTTTTTTTAAAAAAATCATGAAATTATGTCGTCTCTGCAAGATCTATCAAAAAGGAATATTACCAAAAAATTTGGAAATCACCTTGAAGATTCTATAATGGCAAGGAATTATTTTACAATATTGCTCAGGCTTTCAACAGTATTTATGTGGACAACCGGAACTCCATTAACCAAATCTTCCGGCAGAACCAAATGCAAATTGTGGTTAACTTTTAATTGCTCGTAACCTTCCTTACCAAAACTATCAAATGCCTCCCAGTAATCACTATAAATAACCGCACCCGGTTCACCCCACTGTTTTCTGCAAGCAACCAACGGTTCAGCTGTCCTATCAAAGACAACAAGAAGCCTACGACCAGATCCTCTCTCAATACCACCGAAAACCCACTGACACCCTCAACTCTATGACCTCTATTTTACTTTCGCTTAACGAATTTCGATTCGTCCACTTCCACAATTTTTCCCACACCACCAATCTTTTCAGAATTTTCTTCCATATACTCTAGAATACGTTCGTTAAGGAACTGTCTCTAATTTCACAAGGTAATGTTACCGAAGCGTACAAGCTCTCACAAGAAGAAAAATTCAAATCAAAATATATTCTGGAGTGCAATATCTATATAATTTCTTTCATAAATCTTAAATAGTCATGTCTAAAACAGCTTAAACCCTTTTATATAAAACGTTTTAAAATAAAGTATGCAAGATCTGACAAGATGCATAAATAATTCAAAGATATTCTGGAATGCAATTATTAAAATTTCTCATAACTTTTATAAAAAAAATCATAAATAGGACAATTTAAATCAATTTATTTAAAAATATTTTTGCATGATAAAAACAAGTCAAGGCTTTCTAAATTTTTTAATGAAATTCAATAAAATTACTTTATGCAAGTTTGAAATGTATATACAAAAAGGACATAGGAAACAAGATGCACACAAAATCATTAATTAACTATATTATATATACTTTTTAACAAAGTACATAAAAATGCATTATTAGAATACAGCCGCTTTCTTCATGAAAATATTCCATATTTCTTATAACAGTTTCCTCTCTAAAATGCAGTTCACGGACCTGGGAAGCCGACGTCCTAGCCTGGGGGGGGGGAGGGTGCGTGTTCCCCGTAGATCTGGGTGTTCCGAGTTCGAGTCCTGATTCGGGCATGGTTATTCTCTTCCTTGTGCTCTCTCTGTGAGGTGCGTGAATAAGCTCCCCTGTAAAAAGGGGTTGTGCAAGCGAGTGTGTGTATGCTATCTTCATTTGGGCTAGAAGTCCGACTTCTGCCCTCAGGTGCTCAGGGGTCTTTACCCTCAGAAGCTACTGCCCCAAAATCTGGCTTAAAATAGTCACACGACAAAAAAACACCTGCGAAAGTGTAGAAGATAAATGAGTTAACGATGAATATATATATATATATATATATATATGTATATAATTATTTTTAGGATGTAGATAAATGTTCACAAAATAAAAATAAAAATTGCTGTATTATCATTTTGTTTTCTTTAATTTGTGTTTTCAAAATTTATGAACTGCATCTATCATGTTTGTACATATATTTACTTTTTGGTTATACAGTTGATTAAATAACTACTATTAAAAATTTTCATTGTTAAACCTACAAAATTAATTTGTAACAAGAAAAAATATTAAAACATAATTAAAATTTTACTTTAGAAACAACTTGATACATTCCTAAACATGTTTGTCTATAGTTATGTGCCGATACTCAAGCCATATGTGCAGCGTGCCATGTCGAATTTAGTGTCATTCACCTGTTATCAGAATGCCCTGTTTTCAATCACTACCGCATACGCTTTTTTAATGCATCATCTCCGAGTGTCAGTGATTTAGTGGAAGAAAATCCCCATTGTAACATTTTTACATTTCTGAAGACAATTGTATTTTATCATCATATTTAAGTATAAAGTTTTTTTTACACTTTTAGCCTTGTTTACTATAGTAAACACTTCGTATTTTAAAATATGCATTTCATTTTTACTGATATAATTCACCGTACTAATTGACCAGAAACTTCTACCATACTATTGGCGCAGCATGGCCAAACCTTGTCCTTGCTCCATAAAAACCCAAACTAAGATTATTATTGAACCAATCTTTCAATTTATTAATAAATTGAAAACAAATTCTAAAAATGTAAGCTGAAACAATGATAAAATGAAAGAAACAATTCAAACTGTTACTCATAACATTATTTACTGTTGAAACCTGAAAATAAGTGCATTTATACATTTAAATATAAATTCAAATTGAAAATGACATGAATATTATCGTTTTAGAAAATTATTAAATAGCTGCACTTACTCTGGAGCCTTTGCTGGACTTGAAATCCTACGAAGGAACCTGCGAGTCTACTGTGCTTAGAATTTTTCAGATTCTGGAAATTTAAAGAGACACTTTTGGACCATTATCATAATTTCCTTTGCAGTTGAATACTTGAACAGTGGAGAGGCATTGCATTATTAAAAAAGCATCTCTTTATGAAATACCAAATGCGATATCTGTCTAATATACAATTTACTGAAAGAAATACGAATGATGGGAAAGCTATCGCCAAAGGTTTGAATGCAATCTGCGCACCTGCTAGCTCGCAGTCAGCTACTATTCGTCAGAATTCTTCTTATGACTCATCCATTCGCATCTCAGCCAGAGCTGAAGCTTTGTTCTTCAAGTGGTGCTGATCATCTCAGTGACAAAATATCTCGTAGCAACTCCAGGATCTCCAAAAATAGACCTCCGTTTATTTTTCGACACCTTCCAAACCTTAAATCTATGCCCTTTATTCTGAAACACATTCTGAAATTTTTCAACTTCCTCCTTAATTGCTGCATTACACTAATATATACCATATCTATCAGTAAAAATAGAAAAATAAATATTTATAAACGAATAAAACCGAAAAATACCTGATTCCTCCCACTATTTCCCCTGGCCAAGTGGGAAATGATGGCAGCTAATGGCAAGTCATCTGATCAAAGTGAATGGCAAGAACAGTATGAACCAGCAAAAATGAGTGAAATTTAAAATGAGTGGTTAAGAGGTGAGGTTACCATAAAGTAGAATACGGATGCCGATTACAGCAGCCAGATATTACTGTTTATTTCCCAATACGCTTAGTTAAAGCATCCATTAAAACAAATAAAAGAAATAATAAAAAGAAGTAGACAATAATGAATTCATAAATACTTACTCTTTCAGCCTAATGAGTAAAATTTCTTTAATACGAATGATGGATGAATTAGTTTAGGGCCCTTATGGACATCTACTTTTTTAAGCGGAAATATTCCATTATTACAAACGGTCCGAAAATTTTGGTCTTAGTTTCCGAACTGTTTTAAATTGCATTCTCTGAATGATAACTAAGTCTCATTATTAGTACCTAGGGGACTTCTTGCGTGACTTATCGAAATATATTTTATTTTCGTTGAACCAAACCACTTATTAGATCAATGAGTGCTTACTGTATTGGAACAACGACGAGAGTAGCGGATATGCCAATTAAAAAAAAATCAATCTCTGTTTAGATCGATGAATGCTTACTCTATTGGCACAACCGCGAGAGCAGCGGACATGCCAATTCAGAAAAGCCATGAATCTCTCTTTAGATAGAGGGTGCTTACTCTGTTGGTACAAAAGCGAGAGCAGCGGACATGCCAATCCAAAAAACCATCAATCTCTCTTTAGATCGATGGACACTTATTCTATACTTAAAAAGGCGAGAGCAAAGGACATGCCAATTAAAAAAAAACATCAATATCTCTTTAGATCGATGAGCGCTTACTCTATGGAACAACGGCGAGAGTAGTGGACAAGGTAATTCAACAACCATCAATCTAATATGAGAGCGATAAGCGCTTTCTCTACTACAGCAACGGCGAAATTAGCGGGCATGCCCATTCAATAACCATTAATCTCTCATTAGATGGATGAGCGCCTACTCTGCCTGCAAAACGATGAGTGTTGCAAACAAGTAATTCAGCAACCATCAGTCTCTTATAAATCAATGACTGCTACTCGTGCTATTCTGTTGAAGCAACAACAAATGTAGCGGACATGTGAATTCAACAATCACCAAACTCTTATAAATACATGAGTTCGGCTCAGTAGGATTAAGATTTACCGACTCAGTAGATTTACCGACATTCAACAACCATTCAACCAAACACCAATTCAACAACCATCAATATCGGATGAAATCGTAGAGCCTACTCAATTGGATCAACACCGAGAGTTGCGGACATGTCAAATAAAAAACTATCAATCTCTTTTAAATTATTGTGTACGAGTCTAATGGAGCTCCTACAAGAGAAGAAGACATTTCAATTCAACAACCATCAACCTCTTATAAATGGATGAGTACTAGTCTATCGAGAAGAGCACACATGGCAATACAACAACCATTAACCTCTTATAAATCGATGAATGCTACTCGTGCTTATCTATTGAAGCAATGACGAGAGCAGCTGACATGTCAAATCAACAACCATCAACTTCTTATAAATCGATTAATGCTACTCGTACTACTCAATTCGAGCAACGACAAGAGTAGCGGAGATGCCGATTCAATAACTATCAATCTCTCATTACATCGATGAGCGCTCTCTATTTGAACATCGGCGAGAGTAACAGTAACAATGAACGCTTACTCTATTGGAACAACGATGTGAGTAGCGGGCATGCTAGTTCAACAACCGTCCATCTCTCATTATATCGATGAGCATTTGCTCTGTTGGAACACCGACGACAGTAGCAGACATTTCAATAGAACACAATTATAAAGAACTGAATAGTGTTGAGACAATGTGCTTCAAAAATTAAAAAAAATGTCCTCATTTCACAAGCAGATTCTTTGATAATAATGAAACCAATTATAATTGCATACAAAGCAGTCAAGGGAATAATACAGAATTGGCAAGTACATATTTTTTATCTATTATTAAGTTAAAATCAATATTTTAGACCCTTTACGTTTTTACTTCTACTCACCTACACCATTAGGTGGACCGCAACAGCTTGAAAAAATGAAATGTATCCCATACCCTGGAAAAGTCTGCCCATCCCGGAACCATGCCCTACTGAGCAATATGGTAACTAGCTCCAAGGGCAAGCACACAAACATGCATACTAATAAAATCATTAAAAATTGGAGAATTTCCAACAGAAAAGGCAAGGAAAATGTATTTAAACAGCATAGGATTTTTCAATCAATATTAAACACACAAATGTGGAAAGTGGAACATATTTTTTCGACCAGACGAATTATTTTGTACAAAAATTTGTTCACATTTAGGATTAAAAAAACATTGCTCATCAATTAAGATTTTTTACATGCTAATTTTTTAAGCCATGCTGATAAATATTAGGGACGTGCAGAAATTTATTTACGTGATTATATAATTTAGAGTTATAAGTTTCTATAATTTTTAAGTTACAATTTTAATATTTTATAAATAATGCTAATAATACAAAAAAATTTACCAGTATTGATAATTAATTTCTTGCAATGCAAATTACGTAGTCAATCCACATATTATAATCATGCAGAGATTATTTTTTACGTCATTCAATAAAGCCATTTATAGATTCAAACTCAAAAATTATTATTAATCATTATTTAGCTTTTAGCAAGGTCAAATGAAATTTAGTCTATGACAATGCCTGGACATTAAATGAATGGAAACGGAATATTTGTTGAAGCCGATTTAATTTTATTTTGAAATCTAAAGAAAAATCTACATATTGCACAAATGCAATAAAAATATTTAATTATTCAAATATTCATATTACCTTGAATATTTAAAGTACTTTCGAGTTTTAATGAAATGCTTCAATCGCATATTGTCATTTTTGCATGTTATTAATCGAAATAATTAGGTTTAAAAAAACCTGCATTTTAGACAAAATTTACATGGTAAAATTTTATTTAGAAATATACATATATATATAACTTCCCAATAATACTTTTCTTCTTACAAAAGTGCACTTACGAATTTCGCATAGTTATGAATACCATTGCTCAAAATTATAATGATCTCCTCAAAGAGGTACAATTAAAATATTTTCAACCGTTTCTAATGAATCACTCGACACTCAACCGTTTCTAATGAATTACTCCTATTTCTCCTCCATTGTTAAACAAACATTCAAGTTATTGATTGCATGGTTGACGTCCAATGGCAAATCGGTCTGGAGAATCACGAAAACATGTGCACATCTAAAATTCTCTGCATTAATTTGATCATTCTGTGCACGACGCCTTGGGCAATGTTTAAAAATAAAAGTCGTCTAAATATAAGCAACATATTATGTTCTTTTCCATCTCATTCCCTGACTGCAATTTTTGTCAATGGGAAAAGAGATTTGTCATTAAAGCACTATAAGCACACAAAGAATATCTAAACTGCATTTCACATAATATGCGATGTTTTTGAACTAACTGAAAATAGTAAAACTGAAATTTGGATCACAATTCAATCCCAGCATTTCTCCAATCTGTCTCTAAAATTTCTCCTATATTTTCCTAAAATGTTCACTATCTCTGTCTAACTTTTCCTCTATGTTTCTGAACATTTCTCCCTATATTCCCCAGAATATCTCCTATTTTTCTCTAAAATTTCAGATATTTTTTCCTAAGATTTTCAGAATTTTTTGCAATTTTACACTGAAATTTTGACTATTTCTCTGGAAAATTT
>JAPMOR010020043.1:0-10256 GCA_026543865.1 Argiope aurantia
CGCAATGTGGATAAATGGTTTACATATGAAATTTTCCAAACTTTTAAGTCGTCAATATTTTTAGAAGACTAGTCAATATTGAAAATGGATAAATATTTCCAAAGTGATTTCTAATATATGTGCAGTAGTAAATTGTGATTACGTGTTTGGGTATATGCTTCATGAACAAATAATAGGATAATACATTTTTTTCTGAATGAATAAATTGCTGATAACGTCATTTGCATTTTATCATTCTTATTTCTTGTGTAACTGAAAAAAACTATTCATGCTATTTCTTTAAGCTCTTAGTTTTATTATAATAGAAAAATATGGAAACGTTACTATAAACTATTTATTCATTGACATTTGATAAACAACCAAAAACTATAATAATCAGATATTAAAAATCTTTTGAAAAATAAGGTTTTAAATTTTTCCACAGTTAATGAGGGAAAAAAAATTGGAAAGTTTCCTTTCAATTTTCAAAACCTTCTTCGTTTTTATCATATACCAATTATTTCACAGGTGAATTTGTTTTTCGTGAAAAAAATTGAATTATATACCCATACCTTTGTTTTGTTACTAGATAGAGTATCCGTGCAATGGTAATTCGGTCAACATTAATTCTTCGAACATAAGCATATATTAATGGGCAAAAATCTAAACTCATACTCATTGTTTGATCTTCCATTAAGAATTAAATCATAAAATAAGAAAGTGAAATTTTTAAATTATAAGGCAGATAACATTTGCTCTCATTTATATAAATTTTCATTTCTAAGTCCATACAAAATGATGCGTATAACGAAGTTCTCAGATTATAAAATAAGGATTTAATAAATTAAATACCTACACTAGAAATTTAAACACATCAAGTGTTCCTGGATTTCAAATTCTTAATAATAAATTTCACGTTTATTTTTAACTAGCCGCCTTTGGCGACCAGCCGGTTCGCCAGTATTACCGTTCACTACAATTTTCAATTAAATATATTAAGTAACTGGTCTCTTAATAGATTCTCAAACAAAACATTTTTAATCTTCAAATTTTGATAGACATACCAAACTTATATTGTTGTTTAGATCGTTTCTTTCAATTTACTATATGTGGTGCCGTCATGACAGCGCGCCAAAACCAGCGCCTCTAGCGGCAAAAGTACTGTAGCTGCCAGTTCAGAGTAGGCCGGGGTGAAAGACGTTTTGCAACGGAAGACGTTCGTTGCATAGCTAGAAAGAAGACGTGTTTTGACGATGCCACTGTAGACGATAGCCGTAACGTTCTACAATTTGAAAGAAGACGACGTAAAATAATACCTTAATACCTTTGTTTACTTCAGTGTTTGTATTGTTCCTGTTCCGTCCATCATCCATTAATGTAACTAAATTCAAAATATAGTCATTTTATCATCAGTTGGCCATCTCATCCTTTATATGTTAAGACGCCCACAAACAATCTACATTATTCAGAAGTGGGATAAAGATGCCCAAAAAGTCAAAATAGTGGACAGTGACTGTGACTATTGTTATACAAGATCAGACGGATCTTAGACGGACGACGACGATATTATTTTAAGAAAGAAAAAAGGGGTATGTACTGATTTCTTTATTTTGTTCAAAATGATTTTGAATGATATTAAAGTAGTAAACATTGCATTGAAGAATTGCCGCGCAGAAAAAATAAAAGTACTCCATAAATTGTTGTTTGGAATTGACGGCGATCGAGGAAATCGAAAGCGATTGAGAGATTTCAGCGGATTCGTATTAGAGATAGACAGCGAGGAGTTTAAGAAGAAGCTGGAAAACATTAACGATGCATTTTCTTTGAATGAACTTATTACTGTTTGTAATTTGCTCAATATTTCATTTGATGGTTCGAAAGAAGAGATTTCAAAAAGAATTCTTTCTCTGCTCTGTGACCTTGATGCTTTTGCAAAAGAATGTTCTAACGCTTCGTCTGATGAGTCAGACACCGAACAAAATTTGACGGATGCGAATTCATTGAATAAAAATAATAATATTCAGCTCGAAACAGGAAATGAAAAAATAAACGATTCTTCCATGCAATGTGCAGATCACAGATGTGCTGATATAAGAAAAAATTATACATCTGTTCCAAGTAATAAAAATAAGAGCTCTGTTGTTGAATGTATTAGTAATTTTAGAAGTGGTAGTAACGTTGATAGAAATCCTGTTATTTTTAATTCTGGTATAAATTATGCTGACATGGAAAGTACTATAAACAAATTTAAAGCAGAACCACATGAAAATGTAACTGTGTGGGTAGATAATTTTGAAAATATTTCTGAATTGTTTGGTTTGTCGGAGTTACAAAAATTTGTTTTTGCTAAGCGTTCTCTTGGAGGAATGGCGGAATTGTTTGTTCGCACAGAACCAGATTTAAATTCGTGGTTAAAACTGAAACAAGCCTTGCTTGATGAATTTTCTTTTGAGATAAATTCAGCTAATTTGCATGAGATGTTAAGTAAAAGAAAAATGAAGGATTCTGAATTTGCTTTAGAATACTTTTTGAAAATGAAAGAAATTAGCAGTTCGGGTAAAATTGAAGATTCTGCTTTAATGCATTATGTAATTAAAGGTATTAATGATAGGCATGAAAACAAAACTGTTTTATATGGTTGTAAAAGTTTATCTGAATTTAAAGAAAAACTTAAGGTTTATGAAATAATAAAGAGTGATTCTGTTAAAAGTAAAAATACCATTGTTTTTGATAAAACAAAACCAAAATATGATTCTAATTATAGATTTGATTCTTCGGATAGAATAAAAAGAAAGCATGAGTATAATGAGCGGTTTCATGGTAGAAACGAAAGCAAAGTTAAATTTAGTAGTGGTGCTGAAAGAATGAAGTATAATGATTTTGGAAATCATAAGAATAAAGTCTGTTATAACTGTGGGGATTCAACTCATTTATCAGGATTTTGTGTTCATAAGGACAAGGGATTAAAATGTTTTGGGTGCGGAGAATTTGGTCATAAAGCTGCTGAGTGCCCAAAAGCAAATCCGAAACCAGAAGTTGCAAATTTAAATGTTAACTTCAAACAAAAACTTAACAATAAGGTAACGATTAATAATGTGAATGTTAACCCACTTATCGATACAGGAAGCCAAGCGACATTGCTTCGTAAATCAGTGTTTAATAAACTAAACATAGAAACATTGTCTCCATTGAACTCTACTTTAAGTGGATTTGGTAAATGCAAAGTAAATCCATTAGGTTATTTTAAAGGTAACATTCAAATTGATGATTTCAAGTGTAATGCTGATGTATGTGTTGTTGAAAATGATGTTATGTCTTATGATGTTATTGTTGGACTTAATGTGCTAATGCAAGGTGAAACACTAACAAATGAAGACGGAATTACGATTAAAAATAAATTTCAGCGTATAGAAGAAAGCGATACATTATCCGTCCTATCAATTGATGTAAACTGTAACGAATTTGAATTGAACATTGAACCTGACGTTCCTAACATTGTTAAAGATGAAGTAGTACAATTAGTTTCAAATTATAAACCGCATAAAACTAAAACGACAAGTGTTGAACTAAATATTTTGGTAAAAAGTAATGAACCTATATTTCATCAACCCCGTAGATTACTGTTTTCAGAAAAAGAAATTGTCCGTGCTCAGGTAGATGAATGGTTAGAAAACGGAATTGTTGAACCTAGTTCTTCAGAGTACAGTAGCCCAGTTGTAATTGTTAGAAAGAAAGATGGAACTCCCCGTGTTTGCATCGACTATAGAAGATTAAACAAAGTAATTGTGAAGGACAGATTTCCCCTTCCATTAATCGAAGATATTTTAGACAGATTACAAGGATCACGTGTGTTTAGTACTATCGATCTCAAAAATGCTTTCTTTCATGTTGATGTTAATAAAGATAGTAGAAAATTTGCATCATTCGTCACAAGTGAAGGTAAATATCAATTTCTAAAGGTTCCGTTTGGACTTTGCAATTCCCCAGCTGTGTTTCAGAGATATATTAACACTATTTTTCGACCTTTGATCAATGATGGTGTTATGCTGCCCTATATGGATGACATCATAATTTTGTATTCCTCACACGAAGAAGGAATCGAACGTGTCAAGCGAGTTCTGAGTATTGCCATTGAATATGGATTAGAGATTAACTTTAAGAAATCACATTTTTTGAAGAAGCGAATTGAATTTTTAGGCCATGTCGTTGAAGAAGGTAAAATTTTCCCTTCTACCCTAAAAACAAAAGCTGTACTTAATTTTCCAGAGCCAACCAATTTAAAGCAAGTTCAAAGTTTTCTAGGACTTACAGGCTACTTTCGAAAATTCATTCCAAATTATTCTATTGTTGCTAGACCATTAAGTGATCTGTTGAAAAAAGACTGTAAATTTAAATTCGGCGAAAAGGAAATGAGCTCTTTTAATCAACTTAAATCATTGTTAGCTGAGAAACCTATATTAAGAATATACAACCCAAATTATGAAACTGAACTGCATACTGATGCCAGTTTAGAAGGTTATGGTGCTATCCTAATGCAAAAATCTCCTAACAATCAATATTTTCACCCTACCTATTACATGAGTAAGAAAATTACAGATGCTGAGAAAAAATACTGCAGTTATGAATTGGAAGCACTTGCCGTCATAACAGCCATTAAAAAATTTCGAGTATATTTATTAGGAATTCGATTTAAAATCATTACTGACTGTTCCGCGTTAGAGAAAACAATGCAGAAGAAAGATTTGTCAACTCGCGTAGCTCGTTGGGCCTTGCTCCTACAGGAATTTGATTACACTATTGAACATCGTTCAGGTACCCGTATGGCTCACGTTGATGCTTTAAGTAGATCTCCCATAAACGTATGTTGTATCTCATTTGATATCATCTTACCAAGGTTGAAGACTGCGCAAGACAATGACGATGCAATCAAAGCAATTAAAGAATTACTGAGAGTCGCTATGAAGATTACTGTGATAGAAATGGAATACTATACAAATTTGTTGAGGGTAAAGAACTGGTAGTTGTGCCCGATATCATGCAGACGGAAATTATAAGGAATGCGCATGAGAGGGGCCATACTGGAATTAAATATACTGAGAAGTATATTCAAGATTATTTTTTCATTCCCAAACTGAGGCAGAAAGCTGAGAGTATTATATCCAATTGTGTGCATTGCATTCTGGTGAATCACAAAAGAGGAAAGAAGGAAGGATTGCTACATCCATTGCATAAAGAAGATACGCCATTACACACATATCACATTGATCATCTAGGACAGTTGCAAAGTACTCATAAAAATTATAAGCATGTCTTTGGCAATCATTGACGCCTTTACTAAATTTGTGTGGATATATCCCACGAAAAGTACAACATCTGCAGAAGTGATAGCAAAGTTAGAAATTCAGAAGTCTGCGTTTGGAAGTCCAGCTCAAATAATCTCAGATAGAGGAACAGCTTTTAGCTCTGACGAATTTGCCGAATATTGTGCGAAAGAAAAGATAAAACATCATTTAATTACTACTGGTTTGTCGAGAGCAAATGGGCAAGTCGAACGCATAAATCAGACGATCATATCTGTTCTCTCTAAGTTATCACTAGAAGATTCTGCAAAGTGGTATAAGTTCACCAACGAACTGCAGCAAACAATAAATTCCACCTATCAACGAAGCATAGATACTACACCTTTTGAATTACTTTTTGGCACTAAGATGAATATTGGAGGACTTGTCAAGCTTAAAGAAATGGTCGAGGCTGAATTTCAAACCCATTTTGAAGTTCAAAGAGAAGAATTGAGAAAACATGCAAAGCAACAGATCTTCAAAATCCAGGACGAAAATCGGAAGACATATAACTTAAGAAGAAGAGAGCCGAAACAATCTTATAGAACAGGAAATCTTGTCGCCATAAAGCGAACCCAGTTTGGACCAGGCTTGAAGTTGAAACCAAAATATCTGGGACCCTACCGGATCTCCAAGGCCAAAGGCGGAAACACGTATGACGTCACCAAAGAAGGGAGTCATGAAGGACCTAATAGTACTACAACGTGTACAGAATTTCTGAAACCCTGGTGTTGCTGATCATTGCTGCCCACGAAGTCCAGCAGAATGATGACACCAAATTCCAAAACATTTGTTTTTGTCAATTTTCGATTTTTTCTGTTTCTTTGTTTTTTTTTATTGTTTCAGTGTCGTCTGGAGGACCAGCCGAGACCAGGACGGCCGAGAATGTGGTGCCGTCATGACAGCGCGCCAAAACCAGCACCTCTAGCGGCAAAAGTACTGTAGCTGCCAGTTCAGAGTAGGCGGGGGTGAAAGACGTTTTGCAAAGGAAGACGTTCGTTGCATAGCTAGAAAGAAGACGTGTTTTGACGATGCCACTGTAGACGACAGCCGTAAAGTTCTACAACTTGAAAGAAGACGACGTAAAATAATACCTTAATACCTTTGTTTACTTCAGTGTTTGTATTGTTCCTGTTCCGTTCATCATCCATTAATGTAACCAAATTCAAAATATAGTCATTTTATCATAAGTTGGCCATCTCATCCTTTATATGTTAAGACGCCCACAAACAACCTACATATATATTTTTTGCTAATTTCTTGTCATTTCCGGTAAAACTTCAACTTTAATTTAAAGTGGAAATGATGAAATTGCAATTAATATAAAGATATTTTTTAATAAAACCAAGCGTTTTATTTTATTTATCATCTTTATTGTTATTTATTTATTTATTATTATTATTGAATATGAGTATTGAAAACAGAATCGCTCGGTATTTAAGTCTTATGTGAAGTACAAAATATTTTTCATAATTTATGTAATATCTAAAACAATAATTCAACAAAAATTTCTCAGATTCAACATACAATTCAGTTTTTAGTTTTGCTTTCAAAAGGATTGAAATGAAATCAATAATATTTTGTTCCAGCCTATAAATATATTTCAAAAATTATGAAGTCTAAATTTAATGCAGTAAAGTATCATATTCTGAGAAATATTATGGACTTATTTATGAAGTTTTGAATGTTAAAAATTTAGAAAAACTCAACATTTTCATAATTTTATTCCAATTAATCTTGAGAAACCTGCGCGCTGATTGGCGTATTTTCTTTGAAACGATCGATGGAAAATCTAAAATTATCCTTTTTTTATTGAATAGTGATATTCAAATTTTTATATATCAGTCAGTTTAAGTGATTGATTGAGTTGATTGGAAATTAACTCTTTTTATTTAAAATATTAGTGTTTCTAGAACATTTTGTTATTTGTAGTTTCCACAGACGAAGCTTAATGTAAAATCAAAAATGCGTTATTTATTAGAGCATTTATTAAATCAAGTTACATAAAATATAATCATTTTCCATTTTGACCATTTTAGCATATCTGTGACTTACTAAAGGTTTACAATTTGGCTGTGTGGCCCTGATTTGAATGGATATCCTGTTCATATTAAACAAAACTTGCATTAAAATATAACTGATTTATTGGATTAATAATATAGAGAGTGTAAAAGATCATAAATTAATTTTTCTTGAATTTATTTTTTAGAAAAAATAGTATTTCATATATTTTTTCTTTTCCTACAAACATGTGCCTCAAATTATATTTTTACAGATTTTATTTCCAAAAAGTTTTAATTTATTTTTAGTTGGAGCTTTAATCAATGTGATGGCTACACTTCGAAAAAAGCTAATTTTTTCCCATTAATACGAACGTGCTCGAGCAGCTTAAATTTTATTTTTATTTTGTACGAAAAAAAATGTTGAAAAATATATTTAAAATATTTATCTAAAAATTCATTAAAAATAGAAATTTAATTTTAAGGTTAAAACATTGGTATCATTTAAAAGATAAATATTTGATCTTTAACTTCATGTAAAAATCTTTTTTTGTGCGGTAATATTATCGGAAGTTATAGCAGAAACACGCCAAAATTTCGCTTAAGTTTTAAATATATAAAATAATAATTAAAAATTCGAAAAAAATAACCCCCAGGTGCATATTCTCGGCCTCCAAGGTATACACGTGCCAAATTTGGTAGCTGTATGCTGAATGGTCTGGCCTGTAGAGCGCCAAAACACACACATTGAGCTTTATTATAAGTACTACATAGAACAAACACATCAAAAGTAAACATAACATTTCAATAGTTGCCAAAAACAAAAGAGAGAAAAATGCAATTAATAAGCAGACGAAATTTTAAAAAGTGCAGATATTTAGACTGGAAAATGAAATTATCTGAAATTAACCACACGCGCAGACGATATTTACAAGAGTAAAAGGATTCAAACATGAAAAGGAAAATATATGAGTTATTCCATCAATAAATGCCATAAGTTTGTTTATATCTTCATTATTTTATGAGTCACTAAACATCACAATAGGTCCGGGGCTAAATAAACACCCTGTATAGAGAGTGTAAAAGATCATAAAATAATTTTTCTTGAATTAGTTTTAGAAAAAATAATATTTCATATTTGTTTCATTTCCTAGAAACACGTGCCGAAAATTATATTTTTACAGATTTCATTTCCAAAAAGATTCAATTTATTTTTAATTGGAGCTTTAATCAATGTGATGGCAACACTTTGAAAAAAGCTAATTTTTTCCCATGAATGCGAAACGTGCTTAATTTTTATTTTTATTTCTTACGAAAAAAATTATTGAAAAACATAGTTAAAATATTTATTTAAAAATTCATTAAAAATAGAAATTTAATTTTAAGATTAAAACATTAGTATCATTTAAAAGATAAATTTTTGTTCTTTAACTTCATGTAAAAATCTTTTTTGTCCGCTAATATTTTCGGAAGTTATAGCAGAAACACGTCAAAATTTCGCTTAATTTTTAAATAAATAAAATTCTAGTTAAAAATTCGAAAAAATAACCCCCAGGCGCACATTCCCTGCCTCCAAGGTAAACACGTGCCAAATTTGGTAGCTGTAGGTTGAATGGTCTGGCCTGTTGAGCGCCAAAATACACACACACACACATTGAGCTTTATTATAAGTATAGATATGAAAAACAATAAGTAATACACAAAAAATACCATTGTGGACCTCTAATATTAAGATTAAAAAGAAATCAATACTTTTAGTTCAAAACAATACCGTAAATTTTACAAAATAAGCACAATAATCATTGTAAGTTTATAATGCGAAAATTCCCTATCATAAAACACACGTCTCAGTTTAAAGACTCAATATTATTGAAAAATGCAATTTTCTTCAAGTCTCTACCATTGAATTCCCTACTAATATATTCGACTTAATATTTCATCGGGGTACTCCTACATCAAAGAACACTCTAATGTTCTTCTCGTTTGAATATCCGTTCCGGAACACCCATAGTGTTGCAATTGTGGAGGAGAGAACCTAACACACTAAAATCCGTGTTGTTTTCTTCAAGGGTATTCTCGTGAAAGAATTAACGAGTGTTTGGTTATGCAAAGAATGTACATTAAATAAGGAATTCCGAGGTTTCACAAGAGGAAGCCAGTTACCTTTGTTATGTAGTATTGCCTCCTCACAATTATTTAACACTTCTGAGCGGAAAACATTGCTTTTAATTGAGAGGAGGCATGCTGTAATAATTTCTTTAACAAGGGTTTTCGCAATCCTGAAATAAAAAGGGCAGCGCCTTTCTCAGTAATTAATATTTTATTGCTTCAACCACTTTTTATTTTTAATAGAGGCCTTTCATTACCCTTTAGTTGCCAATTCGAAGCCTTAGATTTGGAATTTTAAAAAAATGAAAAATGATTTGAGTTCATCAGCTAACAATAGAAAGTGATATTTTTAAAAAGGATGTGACTACATTTGGTGAAACTTTCATTCTATGCAGACTGCAAAGGCATAATGATGATTTACTTTACTCACAGCACTGTTTGTGTTAAAATATGCTTCATGAAATTTTATATTACTTCCCTAAAGAAAATAATATATTTTTGTTTATTGCTATTCCAATATAGAAAGTCTATTAATAAATGTTCCATTACTTTCTTTTATTATTATTATTTAGAATTTTTCCATTTTATCCATCATTAATCCATTAAAAACATTTCATTTTTTTTTTCTTATATGTCGAAAGTTTTTATTCTATTCAGAATTCTAAAGTCCGATAATATCTAAAACTTGTAAATAACATACATAATAAAATCAATGTTTTACTACGTTTTTATATTGATTTATTGTATGTTTTATAATATAATCAATTCATTCTTAAATTGTATAATGAATTCATATATCAGAAATTTCAAGTCTGGATAAATTATATAT